>WBNM01036025.1:28788-64224 GCA_013399055.1 Ramphastos sulfuratus | reverse complement strand
TTTCTTTGGTTTGGGTTGTTTTGGGGTTTTTTTTGGTTTGTCTGTTTGTTTTCACTGTTGTTCTCCCCTACCAGAAACTTTCCAAGCTTCCTATGGTTTTGTATTTTAGTCTTATTAATTTTCAGACTCCTTCTGGCAATTGTTTCCCTGTTGGGGGATGCTGCTGTGATAAACTCACCTCTGCAGGTAAAATCTGTAGGGGCGCATAGCAGCACTTGCACACAAATGTAGTGCAAAGCAGACTTTGCAGTTCTGGATTGGCAGAGTACAGCTGTGTGCCTCATTTTATTTTATATATTTTATTTTATTTTATTTATTTTTGTTTTTCACCAACAGTACCAAAAACCTCATTAAGATTCTTAAAACAACAACAAAAAGCACAAATTCCTAAAAACTGAATTGCAGCCTAGTCCCCTCCATGGTTTGAAGCTAGCTTGAGAATACCTGGTGATATCTCCACCTTTTTTGCAATGTAATTACATAGCCCTGAGATGGATTCCCTCAGCTTTAGGAAACATCATCTAATTTTGGTGTTTTTAATGTTTGTTTGCAAAAAAAAAAAAAAAAAAAAGAGATAAGAGAAGCAATATTTTGGATGCTTGTAGTATGACTACAGCGTTTAATCATATTTGTGAAGGGTTGTGCTTGCTTCAAGCTTACTCTGCCAACTGTTCCATTTATGCTAAGAGAATGATCCAACCTGTATCCAGACTACATCATCTCAATGACTTTCAGTTTGTATTACTTAAATGTTAAGCAACATTACCAGTAAATAAGAATGAAGATCAGAGCAAAAGGGGCACATGGGAAGAGGAGAGCTCTCAGAGATTTTAAGACTAAGGGCTCTGACTGGTGGTGCTGTCATGATTTAATGCTACCACTTATTTCTGAGTATTCTGAAAATAATTAGGAGGTTGGAACACCTCTGCTACCAGGATGTCCAGGCTGAGGGAGCTGGGGTTGTTCATCCTGGAGAAAAGAAGGCTCCAGGGACACCTAAAAGCAGCCTGGCAGTACCTGAAGGGGACTATAAGCAGGCTGCAGAGGGACTGTTTGCAAAGGCCCACAGGGACAGGACGAGGGCAATGGTTTGAAATGAGAGCAAAGCAGCTTGAGATTGGCTGTGAGGAATAAGTTCTGCACCAGGAGGCTGCTGCAACACTGCAACAGGTTGCCCAGAGTAGTATTTGAGACCCCATCCCTGGAGATGTTGAAAGTGAAGGTGGGCAAGGCTGTGAGCATCCTGCTCTAGTGGAGGATGTCCTTGCTGACTGCAGAGGGGTTGGGCTTAGGTGACCTTTGGAGGTCCCTTCTAACCCAAACCATCCTATGATCTTTAGAGAAGGTGACAATCACTTTTGCTTTTGTTTGTGTTTTTTTTGTTTGTTTGTTTTTTGTTTGGTTGGGTTTTTTAAACTTTTTGTTTGTTTTAGTTTGTGATGTATTCTCCCAATACTGAGAATATTGGGAGAATACATCACAAGTAATTGAAGGCTGTGGGAGGTGTTGAATCCATGTATCTGCTGCTACAAAAAACCTTTGCTTTGTGAAAGATTCATTTGGTACTTGTTCTTCCAGAAAGCTGGCATTCTCATTGCCACAGGCTGTAGGCTGGCATTATCAAAAGCCCTGATTCACAACACCCTTCCAACAGAAACTGTCTCTGAAACTTATTTCGCAACCGTGAGCTTTGCTTGTGGCTCTCAGTTACTGCCATTGTTTTGGCTGATGCATCATAACCAGCTTAGCTAAACCTTGGTTTCCCTTTTAAACATGCTTAGCTGAGTTTAGGTGGTCTCACTTGTTTGCTAGCACTTGCTTTGTGCTATCAATCAATAAGCAAGTGAAACTCCTGTTCAACCTTTTGGCTGAAAATGGTTCTCTTCCTCCTTGGAGCTTGCCTTTGGCCACCCGACTTTACCATCCTCCCCCTCTGCTCCACACTGGTGAGACCCCACCTAGAGTACTGTGTCCAGTTCTGGAGCCACTATTACAAGAGGGATGTGGAGGTGCTGGGAAGTGTCCAGAGAAGGGCCTTGAGGATGCTCAGAGGGCTGGAGCTGCTCTGCTGTGAGGACGGACTGAAAGAGTTGGGGCTGTGCAGTCTGGAGAAGAGAAGGCTCCCAGGTGACCTTGTTGTGGTCTTGCAGTATCTGAAGGGGGCTACAAGAAAGCTGGGGAGGAACTTTTTAGGCTGTCAGGTAGTGATAGGACTAGGGGGAATGGAACAAAGCTGGAAATGGGGAGATTCAGCCTGGATATTAGGAAGAAGTTCTTCAGCATGAGAGTGGTGAGAGCCTGGCAGGGGTTGCCCAGGGAGGTGGTGAAAACCTCATCCCTGGAGGTGTTTAAGGCCAGGCTGGATGAGGCTGTGGACAGCCTGATCTAGTGTGAGGTGTCCCTGCCCATGGCAGAGGGGTTTGGAACTGAATGATCCTTGTGGTCCCTTCCAACCCTGACTGATTCTATGATTCAAGCTACAGACCTTCATGTCAGCCTTTGCATCTCCTCCTTTCAATAAATAAGAAGTTTGAATGAATATGAAGACTGATCCTATGGTTTTATCTTTACTGTTGCCTTTTTAGGGCTTGGGTTCCTCTCCCCAGCCTTCCTTATCATGCTCCCCCTCACCTAGGACCCTGCTAGCATATGAAAAAGCTGCCCATTTTGCTGCTTGTTGCTGTCACATGGTCTGCATTATGTGGCCATGACCCTGTAGAGATATGGTTCATACACTGTCATCAGCTCTGGCCACATCCCTGGCCCAGTGAATGCCTCATAACTGCAGACAGAAGGTAAGATGCAAATCTGAGTGTTTTCATTATTCATAGATTCATAGAATGGTTCAGGTTGAAAGGGACCTTAAAGATCCATCTTGGCATGGGCAGGGACACCTGCCACTAGCCCAGCTTGCTGAAGGTCTCATCCAACCTGGCCTTGAACACCTCCAGGGAGGCGAGAAGGTCACATTCGGTGATTCTGTGCTCCACAACCTCCCTGGGCAACCTGTGACAGTGCCTCACCACCCTCACTGCAAAAAATTTCTTCCTCATCTCCAGTCTCAATCTGCCCTCCTCAAGCTTCAATGCATTCCCTCTCCTCCCATCACTACAAGCCCTTGTCAAAAGTCCCTTCCTGGCTTTCTCGTAGCTCACTTCAGGTACTGGCAGGCTGCTCTGAGGTCTGCGTGAAGCCTTCTCCAAGCTGCACAGCCCCAAATCTCTTAGCCTGTCCCCATAGAGGAGGTTCTGCAGCCCTCTGATCATCTTAATGGTCTCCTCTGGACCCACTCCAGCAGCTCCATGTCCCTCTTCTGCTGGGGGCCCTGGAACTGGAGGCAGTGCTGCAGATATTGCCTCACAAGAGCAGAGTAAAGGGAGGAGAATCACCTCCCTCGTCCTGCTGCTCTCACTTGTAGCACAGATCCTTATACTTCCTCATGTCTCAGTTCTATTGTATGGCCAAGCGCAAAGGCAGTGTAACCTGTTCCTCCTTCGAAAGGCCTTCTGAGGTGGCCTGAGTCTTTCTGGGGTTGAATTAGAGAAATGAAAATGGAAAAACAGCTCTGATTTGGAATGACCACATTAACCAAAAAGCTGTGCGGCTTTCACCCATTTATTTTTAGAGCTCCACTTTCTTTTTAGAGGAGTCTGCTTCTGAAAGATGGTTGAATATTTTCCATGCAGTTTGTTTCATGGAAAATTAAAAAACAAGTGCGTGTGAGTGTAACTAGCTGAGATGTTGTGCTGCACACCTACAAAAGGGCAGATGCTCAGCTGGCTTCCTTGGTTCCCGCACGGCCTCTTCGTTTCGTGACCTCCAGTCACTTCGACTTGCTCTGTGCTGTGCTTTTATCTCTTTACCTTCCTCTGACTCTGTGGGATCTGCACTCAAAGTGAAAGCAGCTGAAGATCTATGGTGGTTGGGACTTTGAGTTGATCCTTTTTTTGTGAGCAGATTGTCACGAGTAGAGATGGTTAGTTCAAACTCAAGGGCTGCTGTCTTGCCGATGTGTTGTAAGTGTGCAGGATGGTAAAAGTGAGCTGAAGTCCTGGGAGGAGTTAGGATTTGTGTGAGCTTGCTGTGTGATACCACCATTATTTCTCCTGCACAAGGAAAGGTCATAGAATCATAGAACGGGTTAGGTTGGAAGGGACCTCCAGAGGTTATCCAGTCCAACCCCCCTGCAGTCAGCAGGGACATGCTCCACTAGAGCAGGTTGCTCACAACCTTGTCCAGTCTCACTTTGAACAACTCCAGGGTTGGGGCCTCAACTCACTCCCTGGGCAACCTGTTGTGTTCCAACACCCTCTTGATGCAGAAACTGTTCCTCACATCCAACCTAAATCTCCTCTGCTCTCATTTCAAAGCATCGTCCCTCATCCTCTTCCCTGCAGGCCTTTCCAAACAGTCCCTCTGCAACCTGCTTGCAGCCCCTTCAGGTCCTGGCAAGCTGCTCTTAGGTCTACCTGGATCCTTCTCTTCTCCAGGCTGAACAACCCCAGCTCCCTCAGCCTGTCCTTATAGGCTGTTTCAGCCCCCGATCATTTTCCTGACTCCTCTGCTCCATCAGGTCCATGTCTTTCCTGTGTTGAGGGCTCCAGAGCTGGATGCAGTACTCCAGGTGAGGTCTCCCCAGAGCAGAGTGGCAGAGTCCCCTCTCAACCTGCTGGCCATGCTGCTTAGGATGCAGCCCAGGCTGCCATTGGCCTTGTGAACTGCAAGTGCACACAGTTGGCTCCTGTCCAGCTTCTCATCCACCAGCACCTTCAAAACCTTTTCTGCAGGGCTACTCTCAATCTCATCATCCCCCAGCCTGGATTTATATCTAGGATTGCCCTGAACTAGGTGCAGGACCTTGCACTTTCAAGAGATTCAATAGGAGTCTCCTCAGCCTACCTTTTGAAACCTCCTTAACTGAACAGCTGAGGGCAGATGCTTTGCAAACTCTTGTACAGAAATAAATTCCTTATAGAAGTAGTTCACAGGAGATGATAGAAGGGCAGAGAGGATACAATAACTTACATGCAGTAGTTCTTGCACGACTGAGCACTGCCTTTCATAGTCTTCAGCTGCTCTGTGTAGAAGAATTGTTCTGTGTAGAAAACTTCCCAGTTTCTGTTTTGTCACCCCAGATGTTTTTAGTGGGTCAGTGGAACTTCTGCAACCTTTCAGACTATATGAAAGTCTTCTAGAGAATCAAGACAAGCTGTCTGGTAGACATCAGGGGAAAAATTTGAGTAAGTGGAGGGAGAGGAATGTCTCATTAAAGTGTAAACTAAACCCTCCGTTAAAAATAGAATCCCTTTCAAAATGTTTTCATCAATACATCAGTGTGCATGTGGCAGATGTGTGCCTGGTATGCAGAGACAGATGCTAGAAAAAACAACAGAACAAAACAGTTGTGGTATCAGAACTGATTTTTAAAGGGACTTGTATTTAACAGAAGGGGGGGGGGGGGGAAAGGAAATGTATTCATTAATGAAACCTTTTTTCCTCCCCCACTAAGCAATTGTATAATGCTGATCTTTTATACCTGAAGCAGTTTTTACAAGAAGTAAATGTCTGTTACTCATCTTTCTGAGCCTTGGTGAGACTTGCAGTGATGCTTTGGAATAATGATCCCACTCTCCCCTGCTTTTTTTTTTTTTTTTTTGCGCCAGGATTTTTAACCTTTTCGTTGTCCTCTTAGTATCCAGATAATTAGAAAAGGGTAATTTTTGGTTTCTTTACAGTGAGCTGTAAGAAGCCATACAGTTACAGACCTCCAGAGGCTGGAGAGATCCAGGAGGTGGAGTGGAAAGTGTATTTCATTTCCCTAAGTCCTCCATCCCTCTAAAACTGGCTACAGAGTCAGTTCTCTTCCCTTTCCCCCCTCCTCCTCCTGGGAGGATGCACAGGCTGTTATATCTTGCAGGAGAGTGAGGCTTGGTTTTGCCCTTGGCAGTGCTCCTGATTGGGACCTGGAGCTGCCAAGCCAAATTCTAGCTGCCTCACAGTGGTTTGCTATGAGGGGTAGATAGGCATGGTGGAGGGAGGGAAACATGAAGACCTGGGTTTGTTGGCCTGGTTTAAAGTGTGAAGCTCTGGCTTGAGGAGGTTCTTGAAGAACCATGGCTAAGGTGGACTATGGATTTCTCTGTATTTTATATGTTTTGTACTGTTTTGTGCAGCTGTGAATAGCCTTTCCATTTAAACTTTCCAGTTCTATCCCAATCCTTTGTGTGAGTGGTTTTGGTTTTTTATTTTTACCCCTTCTGGAAGAGGTAAAAGAGCATCTATCTTGCTCTGAACTGAGACATGAGTGTACTCTGCTCCCCACTACTTTGATTTTTAAGGTTCCTGTGTTTCCACTAGAAACCTTTTTCTTTCCATTCCCTCAGCCAGCAGTTCCTCTGTGAGTTTTATTTTTTCATGAAGCTGAAACTGGGTGTACAAGTTAGGGGCTTGGAGAACTCCTTCGTGATTGAAGAACTCCTTCAGGGCTTCCTTACTCATGCCTGGAGTTATAATGTGTTAGTAACCTGCCTCTCCAGTCTCCGCTCCATGCCCTTATGCTGTCAGATTGGAGCTCCATGACACAAAGCAGTCTCAGGAACAAGATATTTATTGTGGCTGTGTTTGAGAGTGGTTTTTGAGGACTGGTTGTATTAGTAGAGCCTTTCTCAGTCATGCCTTTGAGCCTGGGTACTCAAATGAGCTTCTCATTTGAGCACCCAGTGTGGGGCAACAGACAGGGAGATGGAACTGAAATTGTCACCACCGCCACCATTTGCTAATGAGTGCTACCAGCTGGATTCTTTCCTATTGATGTTTTCAGACGTTCATAAAGGGAAAACAAGATTTGCAGGGAGAGGCTAAATTGCTCTCTCTTACTAGATTGTGGTGTTAGAAAAATTGACTAGGATCCCAGACTCTGTGTCCTCTCATCAGATCTGGCAACAAGCACCAAAATTAAAGATTAAATGCTGGCTACGGGTATTTATTTTTAGTTAAGGCGAACTAATATTAGCTACTTGAGTGGAAAAAAAGGGAAGCTCACATCACTGGAGCATGATACGTAGTAGCAGGAGGAGACCTGGACTTGAATCAGCATTATTAGTACTGTGCAGCCATTACACTCATACCAGCATTTTACAGAATGGGATCATAGAATGGGTTGGGTTGGGAGGGACACTTCCAAAGGTCATCTAGTCCAGCCTCTCAGTGGAAAGTAGAAAGTCGATTCAGAGGAAATACAAAGTGATTAATTACAAGTGATTTTCTAGGTGTGCAAAGAAGAAAAAAACAAAACCACATCACTGTAGTAGTAGGTGTCTGGTAAAGATCATTTCTTGAGAGTGGTGAAATACTGAAACAGGTTGAAGAAAGTTGTGGTTGAAGCCTCATCCTTGGAGACATTACTGGTCAAACATGACAGGCCCCTGAGCAGCTCGATGTAGTTGAAGATGCTCCTACTCACTGCAGGGGCGTTGGTCAACATCACAGAATCGTTGAGGCTGGAAAAGTCCTCTGAGATCACCAAGCCCATCCTGTGACCCAACGTCACAACATCAGCTAACCCATGCCACCAAGTGCCACAGCCAATCTTTTCTTATAGACCTCCAAGGATGGTGACTTCACCACCTCCCTGGGCAGTGCATTCCGGTGCCTAATTCCCCTTTCCATGAGGAAGTGCTTCCTGATATCCAACCTAAACCTCCCCTGGCACAGCTTCAGGCCATGCCCTCTTGTCCTGGCACAAGTTGCTTGGGAGAAGAGCCTGACCCCCACCTGGCTACAACTTCCTTTTTGGTACTTGTAGAGTGTGATAAAGTCCCCTATAAGTCTTCTCCAGGATGAAGATGACCTTCAGGGGTCCTTTCCAACTGGTACATTCTGTGATTTGGTGTCCCCAGCAGAGCTCCTTGATTTTTGTGATGTTAAGTGGCCACTTAAAATAATTTTTCTTACCCTCTGCCTGTGCGAGCCTTTCAGTGAGGCCTTACCATGGTGTAAACATTATCTGCAGCAAAACCACATAGCATGAGATAACACCAAATCAAATTCTCCTTTGTAAACATCCTGGTTGAGACAAGCTTGCACCTCTTCTGTTGTTCTTTCATGGTTGTAAGAGTATTTGGTATAACAGAGTGCCAGAGAGGTGCTGCTGTGAAGCAGCTCTACAGCAAGGCTTTGCTTCAGGGCCATCCAATAAAACCCTGTATAGCAGGCAAAAAGGCTGGGCCAGGAAAAGCTTGATCAGTTAAACCAGCTTAGGTGGTTTAATTAAGTCAGTGGTAGAGGCTTCTGTCAGTTCATTACCAGTCACACCTGCCAGGCTTCCTGCCCCACTCTGCAAGTTGGTAGTGTTTTAGGAAAGTCCACTTTGGTCATTACTGGCATATACAGCACTTGGTTGAGATGTAGTCTGCTCTTTTTTTTTTTTTTTTTCCCTTTTGTATCTTTTTATTTTCCTTCTCTGCAAGGCACAAGGGAAGAAAAGATTTTAAGGGGCGCGGGCAAAATAAAGACTTTTAGTGGAACAGGTGAAGAAAAGATTTTAAGTGGCACTATCTTAGCTTTTCTGAGCCCTACCTACACTTTCATGAAGTTTCTATACTGAAGGCATCATGGCAAAAACGTTACAGGAACAGGCCTGCAGACAGCACAGCCTGACTTTCTGAGCCCCACAAAAGCTCTGAACATTCCCAGTGTTGGAATGTTGCTCATTCATCCACAGAGACTGGCCTGCATTCTACATGACTGATGCTGTCTTGGAAATCACAGAATGGTCTGAGTTGGAAGGGAGCTCCAAAGCTCAACCAGTCCAACTCCCCTGCACTCAACAGGGACATCCTCCACTAGAGCAGGTTGCTCAGAGTCTTGTCAAGCCAGATCTTAAACATCTCCAGGCGAGGGGCCTCAACTAATTCCCTGGGCAAACTGCTGCAGTGTTGCAGCAGCGTCCTGGTGCAGAACTTGTTCCTCACAGGCAATCTCAAGCTGCTCTGCTCTCATTTCAAACCATTGTCCTTGTCCTGTCCCTGCGGGCCTTTGCAAACAGTCCCTCTGCAGCCTGCTTGCAGCCCCTTCAGGTATGGAAAGGTCGCTATGATCCCCAGAGCCTTCTCCAGGCTATGATGAACAACTTAAGTTTTCCAAGCCTGACGACCTTCAGGGGTCCTTTCCAACTGGTACATTCTGTGATTTGGTGTCCCCAGCAGAGCTCCTTGATTTTTGTGATGTTAAGTGGCCACTTAAAATAATTTTTCTTACCCTCTGCCTGTGCGAGCCTTTCAGTGAGGCCTTACCATGGTGTAAACATTATCTGCAGCAAAACCACATAGCATGAGATAACACCAAATCAAATTCTCCTTTGTAAACATCCTGGTTGAGACAAGCTTGCACCTCTTCTGTTGTTCTTTCATGGTTGTAAGAGTATTTGGTATAACAGAGTGCCAGAGAGGTGCTGCTGTGAAGCAGCTCTACAGCAAGGCTTTGCTTCAGGGCCATCCAATAAAACCCTGTATAGCAGGCAAAAAGGCTGGGCCAGGAAAAGCTTGATCAGTTAAACCAGCTTAGGTGGTTTAATTAAGTCAGTGGTAGAGGCTTCTGTCAGTTCATTACCAGTCACACCTGCCAGGCTTCCTGCCCCACTCTGCAAGTTGGTAGTGTTTTAGGAAAGTCCACTTTGGTCATTACTGGCATATACAGCACTTGGTTGAGATGTAGTCTGCTCTTTTTTTTTTTTTTTTTCCCTTTTGTATCTTTTTATTTTCCTTCTCTGCAAGGCACAAGGGAAGAAAAGATTTTAAGGGGCGCGGGCAAAATAAAGACTTTTAGTGGAACAGGTGAAGAAAAGATTTTAAGTGGCACTATCTTAGCTTTTCTGAGCCCTACCTACACTTTCATGAAGTTTCTATACTGAAGGCATCATGGCAAAAACGTTACAGGAACAGGCCTGCAGACAGCACAGCCTGACTTTCTGAGCCCCACAAAAGCTCTGAACATTCCCAGTGTTGGAATGTTGCTCATTCATCCACAGAGACTGGCCTGCATTCTACATGACTGATGCTGTCTTGGAAATCACAGAATGGTCTGAGTTGGAAGGGAGCTCCAAAGCTCAACCAGTCCAACTCCCCTGCACTCAACAGGGACATCCTCCACTAGAGCAGGTTGCTCAGAGTCTTGTCAAGCCAGATCTTAAACATCTCCAGGCGAGGGGCCTCAACTAATTCCCTGGGCAAACTGCTGCAGTGTTGCAGCAGCGTCCTGGTGCAGAACTTGTTCCTCACAGGCAATCTCAAGCTGCTCTGCTCTCATTTCAAACCATTGTCCTTGTCCTGTCCCTGCGGGCCTTTGCAAACAGTCCCTCTGCAGCCTGCTTGCAGCCCCTTCAGGTATGGAAAGGTCGCTATGATCCCCAGAGCCTTCTCCAGGCTATGATGAACAACTTAAGTTTTCCAAGCCTGACCTTGAGGATCTCCAGGGATGTGGCCTCAACTATCTCCCTGGGCAACCTGTTGCAGTATTCCAGCACCCTCCTGGTGCAGAACTTGTTCCTAGCATCCAGTCTAAATCTGCTTTGCTCTCATTTCAAACCATTGCCCTTTGGCCCTTGTACACAGTCCCTCTCCAGCCATAGTTAGTATCCAGATTTTCTTCTCAAGTGAAAGAGTTGGAGTAACAGCAGATGCGTAAGTTGTGCAAGAGCCTAGGACAGAATTTAAGATCCAGATAATGTAACCCACCAGTACTAATTCCACTTCTGTCTTCAGCTGTTAGCAGATGAGACAGATAAAAAAGAGTGGCTGAAGAGTTGCTTTAGTGCTTTTTAAGTGCAAGGGCTACCTATCGGGTATCTGAAAAGACTCTTTAGGAAGACTTAAGCTACCTCCCCTATACCAACCATTGCAGGAAACGTAGCTGGGGCACCAAATGACATCTTCAAAACTGTTAGCGAGGCATTTCCGTGCTCTGCAGAAGCCTGAGCTATGCCAAAAGAAAGCTGAAGCTGTGTTCAGTGCTGGGTTGCCTTGCAGCTCCTCTCTGCTGGCTGCACGTGGGTATAGAGAGGAAAGCTGTGCAGCTTGTGCTGCTGAGCTGCTTTCATGCAAGCAGTAAGCACAGTGTGAGAAAGCACTGAGTTTGATCAGCAAAGTAGCAGAATACAGACTGCCCAGGGAGGTTGTGGAGTCTGCTGCTCTGGAGACTTTTCAAAACCTGCCTAGCTGTGTTCCTGTGAGGCCTGCCCTAAGTGCTCCTACTCTGCCAGGGGTTTGGACTGGATGAGCTTTGGAGGTCCCTTCCAGCCCCTGACATTCTGTGACGCTGCGATTCCTGCGCACCTGCTGGCCTGCTTCCATTGTTTTAGTTCTGTCGATTGTGTGAAAAGAGATGGCAGGGATGGACACAGCACAAACCTTGCAAGTTCAGACATCTCTGACTCTGCTGGAAAAAGCCTTGCTCTAACATCTGCCAAAGTTCTGTGGGAACCAGACTGTTCCTCTTGTACAGGTGTAGCACTGGAATGGTCCATCTCTTCAGGGATGAACACGAGACTGTATTTTTGTTTTCTGCTTACAAGCTTAGTTCTAGCAGCCCATACTGAGCCCAGGCTAGCTGGAGGTAACCACTCTGAGCATGTTTCAGTTACCCAATGGAGTGGTTTCTCTGAAGCAGAAGAGGAGGAGGAAGAAGAAGTGAGAAGGGGAAGAAACAAAGACGAGGAACTCTCACAGGTTACAAGAGCAGAGATAATGCTCTCGGAGTTTCTACAAACTTCCAAACCCAATGTTTAGAAACTTCAGCATATCCAAAAGTACCATGCTGAAAGGTCAAGCAAACGTGGCAGTCACTGCTCACCATCAGCTCAAAACAGCTCCTGTAAAGCAGGCCCTAGAAGCAATCACGCCTATGTCACAACTTCAGTTAAGGCAAGTGGAGGACAAGAGTGCTTCAGGCACATCTGTGTTCTGCTCACCACTGCAGTTCTTCAGTGTAAGGGTGCTGAGACTCTGGAACAGGCTGCTCAGAAAGGCTGTGGGTACCTCCTCCCTGGGGTTGTTCAAGGCTGGGTTGGATGAGCCCTTGAACAGTTGAGTCTAGTTGAGAGGTGTCCTTGCCCATAAGAGGGAGGCTGGAGTAGATGATACCTAAAGTCCCTTCCAACCTGAGCCATTCTGGGATTTCCCCCCAGTTAGCCTCCTTTACTGCAATCAACTTCAGTTCCCTAGATTTTGGTTTGGCTTTTAAGGTTTCACTTTTCGGGTCTACTGGCAGCTCCTCGCAAGAGTTACTTAGCATGGCTTTGTTCTATGGAATCTGCTATTGGTGGTTTCTAGCATTAGCTTCATGGATTTGCTCCAAAGCTCCAGTAGTCTGAGCTCTCTTCAGCTGACACAGCCAGTTGGCAATAAGCAGATGCATTTTTTGGGGGGGCGGGTTCCTTTTTCTTGAGCACATTGATGTGTGGCTCTGAGCTTGTGTGTATCTCTTGTCTCTGAGTCTTCTTGCAGTCTCTGAGCAGAAAACACTGCAGACTCTGTGGAGCAATTGTGGCACTTAAAATGACCTATCTTTGAAGTCTCTTTGTTGTCTTCTTTTTTGGAAACTTCAGTTTTAAAATTTCTATTAGTGGGAATGAATTCTTATTGCCCAAGGACAAAACTTTTCAGGTCAGATAATTCAAATCCGTTTTGCTTTTTTAAGGTGGGGTAGCAAATTAAGGTGCTCTGTTAAGGTGGGGTAGCAGAAGGTAACCTACTCTGCATTTACAGTTGCAGAGGTGGTCATTCTGAATTGTCTTTCCCTTTCTGTGGTTTAGATCATCTTCCTTGGTTGCCTCTGAAGATCAGAGTTAGCTGTGGTTACTGTTTGGATGGGTATGTCTGCAGATGGTTCCCTTGGAACCTGCTGGAGACATTTCTTGTTCAAGCCACTGAATGTCTGTGCTAGAGCAGCTTGACAGGGCTCTGGGCAACCTGATCTAGTTGAAGATGCCTCTGCTGACTGCAGAGGGGGGTTGGACTAAATGACCTTTTGGTCATTGGAATGGGCTGCCCAAGCAAGTGGTAAAGTCACCATCTCTGGAGGTGTTTAAAAGGAGGCTGGATGAAGCACTTAGTGTCAGGGCTCAGTTAAGTAGAAGGGTTAGGTGCTAGGTTGGACTTGATGATCTCAGAGGTGTTTTCCAACCTGGTTAATTCTGTGATGCTGTGACCTTTGGAGGGCCCTTCCAACCCAGACCACTCTCTGACTATGCCTATGCTCCACAGCTAACTATAAATACTTCAAGTCTTAGGGCTGCAAGCACTGTGCATGTGCAGAGCTGCTAACACCTGGTTAGCAGGTAATTAATGACTGCATTGTTAAAAATCGTTCATGGGTTTGTGTAGTTTTACCTCTATTAGTGACAACTCCGCTGTTTGCTTACAGTAAGCCAAACCTAAGCGTTGAAGAAGGAGTTTGACTCTGAATTTTAGGTAGCTGCTGCAGTGGTTTCTCTGACACCAGCACTTAACCAGTCCACTTTTGGTGATCCTCTGAGCATAGGAGGTTGCTAGGTGAAGTTGAATGTTCTGCAGTGCAGATGGCAAACAGCAGTTCATGCTTTGTGAACCTGGGCTGCTTGCACAGTGTTTGTACGAATTCAAGCACAATCTGATGCAAGGAGAAATAGAATCACCAAAGCTGGGAAATACCTTGCAGATCATCGAGTCAAACCATAACCCAACTGCCCTGACCACTAAACCATGCCCTGAAGTACCACAACTGCAGCTTCTTCAACACCTCTAGGGATGGGGACTCCTCCACCTCCCTGGGCAGCCTGTGCCAAGCCCTCACCACTCTCTCACTAAAGTTTTTCCCCATGTCCAACCTAACCCTCCCCTGGCACAACTCCAGCTATTGCCTCTGGTGCTGTTGCTGGGTACTTGGCAGAAAAGACCAACCCCAGCCTCACTCCAGCCTCCCCTCAGGCAGCTGTAGAGAGCAATAAGATTTTCTCTCAGCCTTCTCTTCTCCACAATAAACACCCTGAGCTCCCTCATCCACTCCTCATATGATGCCCTCCAAACCTCTCCCCAGCCTCATTGCTCTTCTCTGGACACTCTCCAGCCCCTCAGTGTCTTTCCAAAATCACATCCAGTTGTCTGTTTTCCAAAGAGCAGGCCACGAGCATGCCAGGAGCAAAGCCAGCTAATGGCAATGTATTTCTGGTTTGAATTTCAGATTCTTTTTTTTTTTTGAGTAAAAGATGAAACCAGCTGGTTTGTATAAATAGAGTGTCCCTAAAATGATCCCCTAAGTGGTGTTATCAGAGGATTTACTCTGTTAGCTTTGTGGAGGTTGTGGAGGAAGTAGAGGTTTTGGTAAAGGAGAAAATGCTACTTAATATGGAAATTATTTTGCCCTTTCAAGTGGAGTTGCAACAGCTGGAATGCCCAAGAGCTAGTCAGAGAGTGACCTATTGAGTGCTGCTGCAATTCCAAAAGAGAATCTGTCATCATTTTGTTGCCTTCTTGCAACCCTTGTGACGAGCTGTGGAAGGAAATGTGACTTTTTTTTTTTTTTAATTTTTAATTTTAAGATGCTGACAAAAGCAGCAAGGGTGAGGTAAAGGCTGCAGCAGTTGACTGCAGAACCCATTTCTACATCACTGTTACAGCCATTCTGCTGGAAAGGGAAGAGTAACAACTGCTGTTTAGTTTACTGTCAAAAATAACCTACCCCAGAAGGCTTTTACAGCTCAAAGAATGCAGCAGAATGCAATGAGTACTGCTAACTGGAGGTGGTAACATTCATCACATAGTGCTGCAATCATCACTTTGGAGGAAAAACCCCAGCTCCAGGACAGGCTCAGGGAGCTGGGGGTGTGCAGCCTGGAGAAGAGAAGGCTCCATGCAGACATAAGAGCAGCCTGCCAGGACCTGAAGGGGGCTGCAAGCAGGCTGCAGAGGGACTGTTGGCAAAGGCCTGCAGGGACAGGACGAGGACAATGGTTTTAAATGAGAGCAGAGCAGCTTGAGATTGGCTGTGAGGAACAAGTTCTGTACCAGGAGACTGCTGCAACACTGGAACAGGCTGCCCAGGGGAGTTATGGAGTCTCCCTCTCTGGACATGCTCAAACCCCAACTGGATGTGTTCCTGTGTGACCTGCTCTGGTAGAGGGGTTGGACTGGATGAGATTTGGAGGTCCCTTCCAGCCCCTAACATTGTATGATTCTGTGAGATTGGATGTGAGGAATAAATTCTTTGCCATAAGGGTGGCGGAACACTGCAACAGGTTGCCCAGGGAGGTAGCTGAGGCCCCAGTCCTGGAGCTCTTTGAGGTGAGGCTGGACAAGGCTATGAGCAACCTGATCTAGTAGAGGATGTCCCTGCTGGCTGCAGGGGGGTTGGACTGGATAACCTCTGGAGGTCTCTTCCAACCCAGACCATTCTGTGATTCTATGAGCATCATCTTTTCTGTATGAACTCTCAGAAGCTGCTTTTTGTCAAGAGCAAAGCTCTTTCCTGTACTCCTTCATTTCTTGAAAGGAAAAATAGTTTGTCTGCTCAGCTGGGTTGGCCAACTGGCTCACAAGAGCATGAAGCTTTACTTCACTGTGGTTATTCAAATCTGACAGCCTCTCATACCAACCACACTTTCTCCACAGTGTATTTCTACTTTAAAAGATCTTTAGCTAAGTAATGCTACTCCGTGTGTGTGTGTACGTACATGACATAGCTCACAAAGAAAATTATCTATTTGCTTTTTAAAAAAAAACATAATTAATTTGCAGTAGATGAATTGAAATTGCTAAAGCCCAAGGCAGAAGTTTAATTAGTTACTGGCATAGCTTCCACTACAGCTGTTATCCAGGAGGTACCTCAGGGAATATTTGTCTCAATGGCTTTAGTGTCTTCTGCTGCATGGATTTATCTTACCAATGTTAAAAGAATGAAAGGGAGTGTTAGGGAAACCTTTTTTTCATTAATTCCAGAGATTATGTTGGAATTTTAAAGCATATAAACTGTGGTTTATAATTGCCATTAGTGGGATTTTTTTTTTTTCTTGTTTTGCACTTTTAAGAAAGGGCTTTTTACACTTTTTCCAAGTGTAGTGAGAGGATGAGAGGGAATGGATTAAAGCTTGAGGAGGGCAGATGGAGACTGGAGATGAGGAAGAAATCCTTTCCAGTGCGGGTGGTGAGACACTGGCACAGGTTGCCCAGAGAGGTTGTGGAGCACAGAATCACCCAGTGTGATCGAAGATCATATCGGGTGCTTCTGTGCTCCACAACCTCCTTGGCAGTGTTCAAGGCCAGGTTGGATGAAGCCTTCAGCAAGCTGGGCTAGTGCAAGGTGTCCCTGCTGATGGCAGGGGGGGTTGGAACTGGATGATCTTCAAAGTGCCTTCCAACCTAAAGCATTCTGTGCATCTTTGCAGAGACATGAGGCATTTATTGCAGTGTTTGAACAAAATCCTTCCGGGGTAGCAGAGCAGTTGTTTGTTTTCAGAGGAAGTGTCTGTGTTTGTATCAGCAGGAATGTAGCACAGGATGCAAAGCAGGATTCGAGTTGTGTGTTTGTAACAGAGTGAATCTGAGATTTGTAGTGCTGCAGAAAGAGGCACTTTGTATGAACTGTGTGCCACTGTGGAGTGGCAGCACTTTCCCATGCACTTTCTTGGATCTGAAGAGAAAGCCCTCAGAGGTCAAATGGGAATTTGTTCCAGAAGCAAATGCAGTGTCCTTGCTCACAGTCCAGTTCCTGAACACCCTGGGAGGCAAAGGCCTTGGGGAGGGAGTCTGGCTGGCTGGGAGCTCCATCACAGGGTTCCTTCTGCAGAGCCAGAGGTCACATTCTGCATCTTCACTAGAAGGGTTCTCAAAACCTCAGAATGGTCTGCCCAGGGCAGTGCTGGAGTCACTATCCCTGGGGGTGTTCAAGCAGTGTGTGGAGCTGGTGCTTAGGGACATAGAATCATAGAATCAAACAGGTTGGAAGAGACCTCCAAGCTCATCTACTCCAACCTATCACCCAGCCCCATCCAATCAGCTAGACCATGGTACATGGTTTAGTGTAGAACCTTCTGTGCTGAGTGGAAGGTTGGACTGGATGAGCTTGGAGGTCTCTTCCAACTGGATATATTCTGTGATTCTGATCTGCACCTAAAAGGCAAAAAGATCAATGGAGAAACTGATTCTCTGATGAGCACTGCTTTATTAGGACAAGGAATCAGTTCCTGACATGAAGTCTTCCAAAAAGATGCCATTTCCAGCCCTAAAATTCAAACTGAATTGTGAAGAAAGCTTTGTGTGCTTGTGCACAGTGTTACCATCCTAAAAATGGAAGCTGCAGTTAGAGGTTATAAATGTGATACCACCTTGGATATGTGAGAAACCAGCCATAAAGTTTCCTATCCCTGGGACAAACGGGAAGATGAGCTGGTGGTAGAGAGGCAGGCTCTGTGGATCTTACCATGCTAGTTAGAAGGGGGTCAATGAAATAAAGTTTCTTCTGTCTTCTGACTAGGTAGAACAATGAGAACTGTCAGTGGTTAGCACGAAGTGTTGCGGATTTGCTTCTCCTTGTTCTGAAACCCCTTAAAGCCAGCTATGAGGAAAACAGCTGGCAATGCATAGTTTGGGAGACTTTGTGTTACTTCCATGGTTTATCAATTGCTCTTGACTAAGTAAACGACATTGTGAACCCTGGAAACCACCTGTTTGCCACTTCCTTCCCTTGAACAGAAGAGGCAAACATCTGCAGGTCCTCAGCCTCTCAAAGCTTGCTTTCACGAGGTGGGCATGAGGTGTGTTACCAACCATGCTTGATTAGACACAGCCCTTTCAGGGGCCTGGGCATCTCAAACTGCTTTGGCACCACTTCTCCCCCAAGCTGGCTGCTTTATTCTGTGCTCAGGGAGCTTAGATGGCATTTGTTTGTCTGCCACTTTCTTTTGACTCCCGAGTAGCAGCTGAAGGAGTCAGAGTTGTCTGTTGCTTGTTTTTAACATGACAGTTGTCATGCTTATGCTTAAACTGAGGTTACTCTTCAGAGAAGGGGGAAGAGATGGGGATGAGTCATTCTCCTTCCTCCCTCTGCAGCACTGCAGAAAGTTTCTTGTGGCTGATGGCTGAGCTGCTGAAACTGAAGGTGAGCCATAGGAGGCAGCTGGGGAGTCTTCCAGAACAGGTTTGAATGCTCAAATTTACCATCAACAAAAACTTCTAACATACCTGCTGTCAAAAGACAGTTTTTAGAGCCCCAAAGGGCAAGGAAAGAATGGTGCAGCTGGAAAGGGAGTACTAAGGAATCTAGGATCTCTTTTTGGACTGGGAGATTGTTGGAGAAGAGTTTTCAGGCTTGAAGAAAATACTGTTTGGTATCGTGGCTGCCAACCTGAGGATGTAGAGAGGAGCAAGCCCGTATTTCTTCAAGCCATGGCAACGTGGCACAATCACAGCAGGTAGTGAAAGTGTCACTTTGATCTCAGCCTCTGCTGTGTAAGTAGCCAGATTTCTTTATTATTCACTGCTTTTCTCTAAATACAAGCCAAACAAATTGCAGGTATTTCGACATGTAGGTCAATGAAAGATGGTAAAAATTCAGGTAGGTGAAGAACACAATGGAAGCTAAAAGTAGAATCAGAGAATAGGAAGGGACCTCAGAGCTCATCTACTCCAACCTCCTGCCACAGGCAGAGACACCTCTTGGCTAGATTCAGCTGTTCAAAACCTCAACCAACCTGGCCTTCAGCACCCCCAGCAATGTGCTCTTGTGGCCGGGAAGGCCAAGGGCATCCTGGGCTGGATTAGAAGGGCTATGGTTAGTAGGTGGAAAGAGGTTCTCCTGCCCCTCTACTGTGCTCTCCTGAGGCCACAGCTGGAATATTGTGTCCAGTTCTGGATCCCTCAGCTCAAGAAGGACCTCAGGGAAGTGCTGGAGAGAGTCCAGACCAGAGGCAGAGAGCTGCTGCAGGCAGCAAACATCTCCTGTGAGGCCAGGCTGAGGGAGCTGGGGCTGGCAGCTGGCAGCAGAGGAGCCTGAGGGCTGCCCTCAGTGCTGTGCTAAAGATGTGCAGGGTAGTGTCGGGAGGACGCAGCCAGGCTCTGCTCAGGGATGGCCAAGGGCAGCACAAGGGGCATTAGGGGCAAACTGGAGCAGAGGAGGTGCCATGGGAACAGGAGGGGAAGCTTTTTGCCTGTGAGGGTGTCAGAGGCGTGGAGCAGGCTGCCCAGAGAGGTTGTGGAGTCTCCTTCTCTGCAGACATTGCAAACCCCCCTGGCTGTGTTGCTGTGTGCCCTGCCCTGAGTGCTGCTGCTCTAGCAGGGGGGTTGGACTGGATGGTCTTTGGAGGTCTCTTCCAACCCCTGATGTTCTGCAACTGTGTGACGCAGGTTCTCTATTCCCTATCTTGAGCACTTCATGGAGGTCCCTTCCAACCCTTAACATTCTGTGACTCTGTGGTTCTCCTGAATGGGAAGATTAACCAATTGTAACTGCTGGATTCTGTAGTTCCAAGGCAAATCTTTTGTCTGAAGTAAAATCTTACTCTCCACTCAATGCTCTATTTAATTTAGTGGAAACAAGATTTCACCCTTAAATATGAGTAGATCTGCTCTAAATGGGAGTAGGTTGGTGATTAAAGAGCTCTTAAAACCAGAACAAAGCCTCTTGTCAAAGTAGATAATATATGTGCAGGGTATTTTTGACTTACACTGGGTCCCAGAATAGCTGCATAGCTCTTGGTATTACAGCTCTTTGGTCTCCCAGTGCCATGCAGAAAGTATTCTGCTATTGCTGCTTCCCTTTGAGTTGTTGTACCCCGAGGTGTCAGAAGAGCCGCACAGATGCTTCCAAGTCACACAGGGCACAGAACTTAAAGAAAGAAAAACATCCCACCAACAAAATAACAACCCCCTGGCTTGCTTTCTCTGGACAGGTTCCTGGCAGGGAGGTTGCACTTAGATCATCTCCAGAGGTCCCTTCCAGCCCCTTCCATTCAGTGGTCATGTGCTGGTCTCAGTGAACAGCCATTTGCTGGCTCCCCGTTTTGGGCTGTAGCCATTGGAAATGAGGAGACTAAATAGAAAGGTAGGAGGGAGAACAACCACCAGTGGCTTTTGTCTGGAAGGGGAGAAGAAAGGCAAGGCTCAGGGTAAGGCCCTGTTGGGCAGGGCTTAGAGCTGCAGGGCTTGCTGCTCATGTGTGAGAGCTCTTCTCAGCAGCTCAGCAAATTCTACTTCAAAGGATTTAAAGTTGATGCTTAAGGGATATTTTTTTTTTTTAGAGGGAGAGTTTTGGCTTTCTACCATGGTAAAGCTTCAGGGTGGTTTATGCATTTTAAAAAAAAAGAAGTTCTTTTAGCTGCTTTTGAGATGTTATTCAGGGTATTGCTCTTATGATGAAAAAAAAACCCCAAAACTAAACAAAACCCCAAAACCCAAGCAACCAAAAAAAAACAACCAAAAAACCAAAACCCAAACAAAACAAAAACACCAAAAACCCCAACCCAACCAAACAACAACAAAAAAATCAATCAAAACCAAACCCAAACCAAACACCCTCAGCTCCCACCCAACTGACAAAAACTCAGACCAAAAAAGCTACCCCCTAAAAAAAATCCTACATCAAAAACTTCCTCTTTTGTTTAGCATATAATTACTCCTGGCAGATCCTGACTCATTCTCATGATTTATATTCCTGATTAAATAGTCCCTTCCCTTCCTGTTCTTTTACTATTCCTTCCCCTCTGTTGTATTTTTAGGGAGCAATCATGTATATTTTCAACTTAGCAGATAGGCTAAGCTCTTTTGATTTCCCCTTTCAAGTGTCCTCTCCTTTGCACTGATCCTCCCAGCCTTTTGCTTTCCCTCCAGCAGGGTGATTAGAATTGCAGAACTTCAGGTAAGGCCAGCTTAGCTAGAACCTACTGTTTCTTTAGTTTTTGATTTGTGTGGCAACAGACTCTTCTTCTGCAAGGTCTTTGCCTTACTCCATCTCCTTATCATAGAATCAAGCATCATAGAATCAAGCAGGCTGGAAGAGATCTCCAAGCCTATCCAGACCAACCTAGCACCCAGCCCTAGCCAATCAACCAGACCATGGCACTAAGTGCCCCAGCCAGGCTTTGCTTCAACACCTCCAGGGACAGCGACTTCACCACCTCCCTGGGCAGCCCATTCCAATGCCAATCACTCTCTCTGTCAACAACTTCCTCCTAACACCCAGCCTAGACCTCCCCTGGTACAGCTTGAGACTGTGTCCCCTTGTTCTGTTGCTGGTTGCCTGGGAGCAGAGCCCAACCCCACCTGGCTACAACCTCCCTTCAGGTAGCTGTAGAGAGCAATGAGGTCTGCCCTGAGCCTCCTCTTCTGCAGGCTGCACAACCCCAGCTCCCTCAGCCTCTCCTCACAGGGCTGTGCTCCAGGCCCCTCACCAGCCTTGCTGCCCTTCTCTGGACACCTTCCAGCACCTTAACATCTCTCTTGAATTGAGGGGCCCAGAAAAGGGCACAGCACTCAAACTGTGGCCTGACCAGAGCTGAGTGCAGGGGCAGAATAACCTCCCTGGTCCTGCTGACCACACTGTTCCTGATCCAGGCCAGGATGCCATTGGCTCTCGTGGCCACCTGGGCACACTGCTGGCTCATGTTCAGGTACTCTCTACCAGCACCCTCAGGTCCCTCTCTGCCTGGCTGCTCTCCAGCCACTCTGTCCCCAGCCTGTAGCACTGCTTGGGGTTGTTGTGGCCAAAGTGTAGAACCCTGCACTTAGCCTTGTTAAATCTCATCCCATTGGCCTGTGCCCACCCATCCAACCTGTCCAGGTCCCTCTGCAGAGCCCTCCTGCCCTCCACCACATCCACACCTGCTCCTAACCTGGTGTCATCTGCAAACTTACTGATGCTGGACTCAATTCCCTGGTCCAGATTATCAGTAAAGATACCGATCAGGACTGGGCCCAGCACTGATCCCTGGGGCACACCACTAGTTACCGGCCACCTTACTCCTGGCTGTTTACACTCCTAGGCTTCAGCCCATTCCTAATATTCCAATGTCCTCCCTCCCACCTCTAGGGATTCTTAAGATTGGAATCTTTCTTTGCAGCCAGGTCAGGTCTCCTCCTTCTTCCCATCTGTGTTTCCTTCCCTTCTCCCTCTTGTTGTATCTCAGGTCATCACCTTGGCTTTGTTCTGCAGCATCCTCTGCCCCTTCTTTCCTTCCCCAGTAAGATTTTGATCCAGATCCTTATGTCAGTATAAAAGCTTTTCCTCCCTCAGGACTTTTCTTCCTCCATCATGATCTTTGGCGATATCCTTCTGCTGCCCTGCCAGCGTGGGTTTGCTGGAAGCACAAGGCTCAGTCTTAGTGCAAATTTCTGTGCCCAGCTTCAGTCCTGCCTGTCACGGCTGAGAACTGTCAGGAGAGGGAAGTTCTACTCTGCTCCATGCAGCCCTGCAGTCAATGCACTCAAGCATCCCTGCGTGTGCAGTGTGCCTTGCTTTGGGCTTGGGCAGAGGATCCAGCTTGGTCAGTGAGGCTGAAATCTGTGGAGTCAACAGATGCATAAAATCCTTTAGGTCGGAAGGGACCTTGGAGATCATCTAGTTCCAACCCCCCTGCCATGGACAGAGACACCTTCCATTAGACCTTATCCAACCTGGCCTTGAATACCTCCAGGGAGGTTGTGGAGCACAGAATCACCCAATGTGATTTTTGATCACATTGGGTAATTCTGTGCTCCACAACCTCCCAGGACAACCTGTGCCAGCATCTCCCCACCTTTACTCTAAAGAATTTCTTTCTAATCTCCAGTCCAGATCTGTCCTCCTCAAGCTTCAGTCCATTCCCTCTCACCCTGTCACTTCAAGCCCTACTGCTGATTCCTGTCCAGCTGCTTGTCCATTAGAGCTCCCAGGTCCTTTTCTGCTTGGCAACTTTCCAGCCACACTTCCACAAACCTGGAGCATTGCCTGTGGTGGTTGTGGTCCAAATGCAGGACCTGGTGCTTGGCCCAGTTGAAGCACATCCCATTGACCTATTGACTAGGTTGGATGAGGCCTTGAATAACCTGTTCTAGTGGGAGGTGTCCCTATCTATGTCAGGGGATTGGAACTAGATGATCTTTGAGGTCCCTTCCAACCTAAACCATTCTAGTACCTCAGCCTATTGATGCAATCTGAGTCTCTCTGTAGAGCCTCCCTACCCTCAAGCAGATCAAGACTCCTACCTAACTTGGTGCCATCTGCCAATTTACTGATGGTGCACTCCAACCCCACATCAAGACCATTGATAAGGATGTTAACCAGAAGTGGTCCTAATCCTGAGCCCTGAGGAACACCACTTGTGACCAGCTGCCAGCTGGGTTTAACTCCATTGACTGCAACTCTTTAGGCTTGGCCTTCCAGCTGGTGGGTTTTGATTTCTGGAAGAGAAAAGGATTGTGAAACACGGCGCCAAAAAATCATTTCCTGAGGCAACAGAGAAAGTATTGACTGCAATATTTAATAGGTGCTAAATGCTTGGCAGAGTTGGTACTGAGCCACCCTTACAAGATTTGTACTGAGCCCACTAAATAGATTGAGAAGCACAGAACTATTACAAGGGAAGTAATTGCATTGCCAATATCCTGCTTCAGTTTACCCCTTGGCACAAGCAGCTTAAAAGAGTGATGAAAGCTAAAATGGGGAATTTTTATGTGCTTTGGAAGTTCTGCATTATGGAACTGAACCTTTTTAATTTCAGAAAAATGTGTTAATGTGAAAGGCAAACAACCAAACATAAACATCTTTGCTCATGCAGAGAAAATATTTTCTTTCTGTTTTTGGCATGGAAAAGTGAAACCTTTTTTGTTACTCCTAATGCAGGGATTCACCTATCAGCTTGGGCATCACAAGGAGTGTTATGGAAAGGGGTCTTAGGGATTGCTCTAAACTTCTTCCTGGAGGAGCTTACCCTTTGGGAAATGAAGGTACATTTTTGTTTTCCACCCCAGCTGACATCTGTGCGACCTGGCAGTAGCAAGGTCCTGAACTGTGTCTTCGTTCACACCGATTGACACAAATTCACAGATTGCAGTGGTTTGGAAGGGATCCTCAAAGGTCATCTCGTCCAAGCCCCCTGCAGGCAGCAGGGACACCTCCAACTAGACCACACTGCCCAGGGACACATCCTGGCTGAGCTTCAATGTCTTCAGGCATGGGGCCTCAACCACCTCCCTGGGCAGCCTGTGCCAGTATTTCACCACTCTCACTGTGCAGAATTTCCTCCTTGTGTCTAGCCTAACTCTGCCCTGCTCCAGTTTCCAACCATTACCCCTTGTCCTATCACTCCAATCCTTTCTAAACAGTCCCTCCCCAGCCTGCCTGTAGGTCCCCTTCAGATACTGAAATGTAGCTCTAAGGTTTCCCTGGAGCCTTTTCTTCTCCAGGCTGAACAGCCTCAATTCTTTCACTCCATCCTCATAGAAGAGGTTCTCCAGCCCTCTTGATATCTTTGCGGCTCTCCTCTGGGCCCTCTCCATCAACTCCATGTCTGTCTTAGAATCATTATAGAACCAACCAGGTTGGAAGAGACCTCCAAGATCATCCAGTCCAACCTATCACTCAGCCCTATCCAATCAACTAGACCATGGCACTAAGTGCCTCTTGTGTTGAGGTACCCAGAGCTGGACACATTGACTTGATATCAAGGCCAAGTGTAAGGTTCTGCACCTATGTGGGCACAATCCCAAGCACAGCTCCAGGCTGGGTGGCAAATGGCTGAGAACAGCCCTGAAGAAAAGGACCTGGGGGTCTGGGGTGATGAAAAGCTCAACATGAGCCTGAAGTGTGAGTGCAGCCCAGACAGCAGCTGTGTAATCAAAGATCACATTGGGTGATTCTGTGCTCCACAACCTCCTTGGAGGTGTTCAAGGCCAGGTTTGATGAGACCTTGAGGAACCTATTCCAGTAGAAGGTGTCCCTGCCTATAGCAGGGGGTTGGAACTGGATGAGTTTTGTGGTACCTTCCAACCTAAGCCATTGTATGATTCTATAAGATATCAAACCAGCATTGCTAAACCTGAGTCCTCTATTTCAACTTAGAGCTAAATGGTGCAAACTATTTGAGCTGAAGAGGTGGGAACTGACTTTTTGGTAGTGTGATAGGAGGGTCGTTTGTCCCTTGAGAGGGTGAGTAGGTCTGAATCAACATAATAAAAGCGCTTCAGGGCTGTTTCACAATCTGTGGTTGCTCTTTCACTGCACATGAAAATAGACATTGATGTTTCCAAGTCGTTAAAGGAGTCTGGGAATGCATCTGTCATCTCTTACACTGTTTTCCTGCCTTGTAAGGTCCCAGACGCGAGGTTCTAACCCCCCCTCACCCCAGTGTTTCTTTAGGCCTTTTTCAGTAGTTATTTTACCATTTACCATCAGGCATCTTCAGTCACCATTTAATACAGGGAGTGTCACATCCTCCATGGAGTGCTCAAGATAGGGAGTAGAGAATCTGCATCACACAGAGTTGCAGAATATCAGGGTTTGGAAGAGATCCAAAGATCATTGAGTCCAACCCCCCCTGCCAGAGCAGCAGCACCCAGGGCAGGGCACACAGGAACACAGCCGGGGGGGTTGCAATGTCTGCAGAGAAGGAGCCTCCACAGCCTTTCTGGGCAGCCTGCTCCACGCCTCTGACACCCTCATAGGCAAAAAGCTTCCCCTCCTGTTCCCCTGGCACCTCCTCTGCTCCAGCTTGCCCCCAGTGCCCCTTGTGCCACCCTTGGCCACCCCTGAGCAGAGCCTGGCTGCGTCCTCCTGACACTGCCCTGCACATCTTTAGCACCTTTTCTCTCTTGCGATGTTCATCTGGATACCTTACCCAAGTCTAAGAAAAATACTTTCATAATTGCCCCAAACTATGATGTATTTCTAAACATTGGGCATTGCCTGCTTACTTCACTAAGATTCTTTACTACAAAGGAAAGTAATTTGCCTGCCTTCAAGACAGCATAGAGAGAAGCCATGATTCACCTCTGAGACATAAAGAAGTCAGGAGGAGGACGAGGCTCTACCTGAAGCAGCCTCAAGGGCTGAGAAGTGATGGAGCTGAGCAGTATCTGTCATAGCTGTCAGTTTAGTAGTGAGTTAATAGCAAGGGACAGAAGTTATGAAATGCTTTTTGTGCTGATTGACCTTTGCAATGATTTGGTGTTTCTTTTCAGTGCTGGTTTTAAATGAGCCATCCTTAAAAATATGGTGCCAGCATCACTTTGTTTCATACCACCCTTACCCTTTCTTAGTTTTGGCTCTCCCTTCTCCCCTCCTTTATATATATTTTTGTATGTTTTAATATAAATGTTAGTATATTTTAGTATAGTTTTTATATATTTTAAGACCTATTACTGTATTTTAATATATTTTAAGCTATATCTACATGCATTTCAATATATTTTAAGATATATTTATATGTGTTTCAATACATTTTAATATATATATGTGTTTCAGTACATTTTAATATATATATGTTTTAATAGATTTTAACATATACCTATATTTTTCAATACATTTTAATATATATGTGTTTGAATAGATTTTAATATATCTATATATGTTTCAATACACTTTAATAGATATTTATATGTGGTTTAATAGATTTTTATGTCTATGTTTCAATATTTAAAACATCTGTATGTGTTTGAATAGATTTTAATAGATATCTAGATGTGTTTTAATATTTTAATATATCTATATGCATATCAATATATTTAAATACATATAAAAATTAACATATTTCCACATATTGATATTTATTTATATATAATTTGGGATCTTCTCAACCTTATCAATAGATATATATTTTTATATATCTCTGTGTTTCAATGTATTTTTATATATCTGTATGTATTTAAATATTTTAATGTATGTCTATGTGTATATCAATATATTTTTATGTATATAATTTTTTAACATATATCTTTCCACATATTTTTATATATATTTGGGATCTTATCGACCTCTCTAACTAGCTGAGGGGTGGGTGTCGAGATGAAGGTGCCAGGCTCTGTGTGGTGGTGCCCAGTGACAGCATAAAGAACAACAGGTCCAAGCTGGAGCACAGGAGGTTCTACCTCAACCTGAGGAGATGTTTCTTTATGGTTAGGTTGTGAGAGCCTTGGAACAGGCTGCCCAGAGAGATTGTGAAGTCTTCTCCTCTGGAGATTCCAACCCCACCTGGCTGCATTCCTGTGTGACTTACTCTAGGTGCTGCTGCTTTGATGGGGGGGGGGGGGGGTGGGCTGGATGATCTCTTGAGGTGCTTTCCAAGCCCATACATTCCGTGATTCTCTGATTTTATTATTTTAAAGCATTTGTCAAATGGGAAAGTGCTGTCAGGATTGTGAAAGAGAAACAGTGAGATATTCTCAGCCTCAGAGGCTTTTCAGAATAGATAACTTTGGGAGGGTTGCTGCTTCTCTGCATGGTGTAGAGTTAAAACTCAGTTAGTAACCATGGCAGCTAACAATGATCCTGGTGTCTGGCAGCCTTGCACCAATTCAGCACATTTTTTAAGCTGCAGGATTGGGTTCCTGGGTCTGTGTTAGCAGTTTGATTGTCCCCACAGCTCTGTTCCTAGCACAGCTTAGAGTGTGTTTCCTAGGGCACTTGGAAAGATTTCCTGTGTGCAGTCTGAACCTCCCTACCTAGCAATAAAAGTTAAAGAACCCCACCCAAAAACTGCTGAGTGGACAAAGCCTAGCCCAAAACTTCTTGTGTAACTGGTTGGGGGTTACCGAAAACCAGCAGGAGGATCTTTGCAGTGTTGCTTCTCTCATATTAAGGCATTGTCAGTGAAGTATGGAGACTGCTGCTTCACAGATGTAGCTAAGTCTGGACCTAGAGGAATCCATCTAGTACCTCATACAAGAGGGCAGGATAAGATTCTTCCCTTTTTACTGCCCCATGTATGCATGAAGAGCTTTGGCATGATGGAATAAGAAATTCCTTTGCAGGTTTTGAACGGAAGCTTAAAAAATACATCTCTTATTTTGTGACTTACTGCTCTTGGAGTCATAGAATGGTCTGGGTTGGAAGGGACCTCCAAAGGTCCAACTGCCCTGCAGTCAGCAAGGACATGGTGAAGGGCCTGGAGAATAATCACTTTATAAGGGGTGACTGAAGGAGCTGAAGCTGTTTAGTTTGAAGAAGAGGAGGCTAAGAGGAGACCTCATTACTCTCTACAACTACCTGAAAGGACAATGTAGAGACGTTGTTGCTGACCTCTTCTCACAGCTATTTCGACATAGGACAAGAGGGAACAGCCTCAAGCTGCACCAGGGAAGGTTTAGACTGGGTATGAGGGGAAAAAGCTTTTACCAGCAAAAGTAGTCAGGCATTGGCACAGGCTGCCCAGGCAGGTGGTGAAGTCGGCACCCTTGGATGTGTTTAAAGGTTGGTTGGTTGTGGTGCTTGGGAGTATAGACTCATAGAAAGGTAAGGTTGGAAGGAGACCTCAAGGATCATCTAGTTCCAACCCCCTGCCATAGGCAGGGACACCTCCCACTAGCACAGGTTACTGGTTTAGTGGTGAACTTGGTGGAGTAGAGCAGGGCTATAGGTTGGACTCAGTGACCCTTTTCCAACCTGGATGTTTCTGTGATTCTGTGAGTAGGGTTAATTGTTGGACCTGATGATCCCAAGGGTCTTTTCCAACTGGAATGATTCTGTGATATCCTTCCCTAGATCAGGGACCCAACTTCGAGGCTCCCTTGCAACCCAACACAATCTGTGAGTCTTGTAAAACAGGTTGGAATCAAAAGAGAATTGGAAGTGTGAGCAGGAATTCCATGTTACTGAAAACTGATCTGCTTTGTTTTTCATTGCTAATCAGTGCAACTGTCAGACACCTAAAGACAGGGTTGTGAGGTACAGGAGAGCCTGAGAGAAAAACAAAATGCTGTGCCATGCGATAAAGAGGGGAAAGGGAGAGGCTGCAATTACCTCTGTCTCCAGCCTTTGTTTTCCAAATGCTAAATGATTTCCTCTTCAGTTATTAATAGGGTAAATGTTAAGGTGTGCTTGGTTCTGTTTAAGGATTTGTGTTCCTGTATAAATAAATGGAGACCACTCCATTCCTCTTGTGTGCATTTAATAAATGCTTAAGAATTCAGGAAATGCGGATTTGAGCAGCACTTGGCCAGTCCAGCCACTGTTATACTCAAGCTTCTCTTTTAACCTATTTTTTAATGGTTTCTTCCAGTTATTGCATGTTTGAGTTGCGCTGATACAGTGAACATGTGATAAAGCTTATCTAGCTGAGGAAGCGAGTGGGATTTCAAACACAAGCATATTAAGTAATAACAGTAAGTGCCCTTGTGGCCATCCTGTGGTGCATTAGAAGGGCTGTGGTTAGAAGTGGAGAGAGGTCCTCCTCCCCCTCTACTCTGCCCTGCTGAGGCCACATCTGGAATCTTGTGTCCAGTTCTGGGCCCCTCAGTTCAAAAAGGAGCTCAGGGAACTACTTGAAAGAGTCCAACCCAGAGCCCCTAAGCTGCTGCAGGCAGTGAACATCACCTGTGAGGCCAGGCTGAGGCAGCTGGGGCTGGGAGCTGGCAGCAGAGGAGCCTGAGGGCTGCCCTCAGTGCTGTGCTAAAGATGTGCAGGGCAGTGTCGGGAGGACGCAGCCAGACTCTGCTCAGGGGTGGCCAAGGGCAGCACAAGGGGCACTGGGGGCAAGCTGGAGCAGAGGAGGTGCCACGGGAACAGGAGGGGAAGCTTTTTGCTTGTGAGGGTGTCAGAGGCCTGGAGCAGGCTGCCCAGAGAGGTTGTGGAGTCTCCTTCTCTGCAGACATTGCAAACCCTCCTGGCTGTGTTGCTGTGTGCCCTGCTCTGGGTGCTGCTGCTCTGGCAGGGAGATCTTTGGAGGTCCCTTCCAACCCTTAACATTTTGTGATTTTCTGTGTGACTTCTAAGGATTTGATGTGCTTTGAAATTGTAGTTTAGGAGCATCTTGTAGCTGGTAGAATTACAGGCCTCAGCAAATTGACTGGTAATTACCAAATATGTTTGATCATACTAATTACTTCCCTCTCCCCTTTATAGATGAAGGCTCTTGCTTCAGCACTTCAGCAGTTCAATGGGCTCATGTGATTCTTCTCACTGTTCACACCCTGCTTAGTACTCCAGAAAAAAAAGCAGTCCAAAGCAAACAAATTCTTTCCTCGTGCTCTGTAGCCTGTGCCAGCTGAAAGCAGTGACTGGCTTGAGAGCAGCCCTGAGGAGAGGGACTTGGGGGTGCTGGTGGATGAGAAGCTCAATCTGTCAGTGTCAGTGTGCTTTGGCAGCCCAAAGAGCCAACCAGAGCCTGGGCTGCAGCAAGAACAGTGTGAGCAGCAGGGCGAGAGAGGTGATCCTGCCCCTCTGCTCCCCACTGGTGAGACCCCACCTGGAGTACTGCATCCAGTTCTGGAGCCCCTGGGACAAGAGGGATATGGAGGTGCTGGAAGTTGTCCAGAGAAGGGTCATGAGGATGCTCAGAGGACTGGAACTGCTCTGCTGTGAGGACAGGCTGAAAGAGTTGGGGCTGTGCAGTCTGGAGAGGAGAAGGCTCCAAGGTGACCTTCTTGTGGCCTTCCAGTATCTGAAGGGGGCTACAAGAAAGCTGGGGAGGGACTCTTTAGGATGTGAGGCTGTGATGGGACTGGGGGGAATGGAACAAAGCTGGAAATGGGGAGATTCAACCTGGATGTTAGGAAGAAATTGTTTAGTGTGAGGGTGGTGAGAGCCTGGCAGGGGTTGCCCAGGGACGTGTTGGAAGCTTCATCCCTGGAGGTGTTTAAGGCCAGGCTGGCTGAGGCTCTGGCCAGCCTGATCTAGTGTGAGGTGTCCCTGAGCATGGCAGGGGGGTTGGAACTGGATGATCCTTGTGGTCCCTTCCAGCCCTGTGACTGATTCTATGATTCTAAATGTGGTGATTGCTTGTATGGTAGGGAAGGGAAGATGTGTTCAAAACACCTAGCTCTGAAAATGCCTGTAAGTACTGAAAATTCAATCAACTGACTATGCAAAGCTTTCATGGTAGAGGAATAGAAGACACATAAAAAGTGGCCAGCAGCAAGCTGTAGGATCTGCCAACTCTCCGTAAAGGACTGAAGGCTAAACTGGAGATACTGTTAGGAGTTTCATTTCCATAAGTGGGTGCTGGCTGCAGCATGCCCAAGTTTGTCAGTAACAGTCTAGTTAAAAGGAATTTTTAGTGCTTAGATGAACAATGAAGTCTTCCTTCCATAGACAGCATATGCAGCTTTTCCCTCTTGGTTCCTGTTTAAATGTAGAAGTGAAAACTGACATAGTCAGCTGGGAAACTGGAAAGTTCCTGAAGGCGATTTCCAAGGGAGTTTGTGACAGCTGAAGTCGTCTTGGTCCTGCTTGCTGAGTCACTCTGCCTGGTCAGTCAGTGATGCTCAGCAAGGAAATGCTATACAGAGGAGACACTCCTGGAGTTCCAATGTATCATAGAGTTGTAGAATCATAGCATGGTTTGGGTTGGAAGGGGGCTCCAAAGGTCATCCAGTCCAACTACCCTGCAACCAAGCAGGGACATCATCCACTTCATAAGGCTGTTCAGAGCCTTGTTGAGCCTGACCTTAAATAGGATGGCAGGGATGGGGACTCAGCTGCCTTCTTGGGCAATCTGTTGCAGTGTTCCACCACCTTCACGCTCAAGAACCCGTTCCTAACATCCAATCTAAATCTCCTCTAGTTATATAATACTCTTCTCTTTCACCCTTCAGGCACTGGCAGGCTGCTCTTAGGTCTACCTGGAGCCTTCTCTTCTCCAGGCGGAACACTTCCAGCTCCCTTAGCCTGTTCTAATAACAGAGGTGCTCCAGCCCTCTGATCATGTTTCTGGCTCTCCTCTTGACCTGCTCCATCATGTCCTTCCTGTGTTGAGGGCTCCAGAGCTGGATGCAGTACTCCAGGTGAGGTCTCCCCAGAGCAGAGCAGAGGGGCAGGATCCCCTCTCTTCATCTCTGGCCACACTGCTTTTGATGCAGCCCAGGCTGCCAGTGGCCTTCTGGGCTGCAAGTGCATATTGTTGGCTCATGACCCACTTCTCATCCACCAGCACCTCCAAGTCCTTTTCTGCAGGGCTGCTCTCAATTTCACCATCTGCCAGCCTGTAGTGGTATCTAGGATTGCCCTGAACTAGATGCAGGACCTTGCGCTTTGCTTATTGAACCTCATGAGGCTCTCCTTAGCCTGCCTGAGGTCCCAGATCCCTCTGGCTGGCATTGCATCCTTCAAACTAAGCCATCTTTGTACATGTCCTGAATGCAGCATCATCCTTGGCCAATCTCATGTCCCTGCTGTCTTCTCTCATTCTTTCAACTCATCTTCAAGCTTTTCTTTCCCTTCAGCAGAACTATTTAATGAGTACTTTTATTTCACCTCTGCCTTGACATTTACCAGCAGCAAGCCTCATACATACTGCTACCAGATTTTTACTCATATGGTCTTGACCCTAATATGTGCTTTACTGTTTGAAAGACAAGCTCATGAGTCTCTGTGGCTCTGCTATCTTTGCAAGCTTGCTTAGAGTTTCATGCTGGCTGAATAAACACTAGATTGAGACACTGCAAAAGCAGTTTCAGTATGATGCATGAGTTCAATGGTAATGTGCCGATCTCTACTGCAAACACTGAGTAATTATGAGGTTGAGCAATCTGAGGTGAGGATTGTGATGACCAGATCTGCCATCTGAGAGGTGCTAGGGTGCACCTTTCCTACCGATACCAAAGGCACAGCAAACCTTCTCAGGCAGCTGATATCTTGTTTGACTCTTGAGCAACACTCAACNTCTGTGATTCTATGATTCTTTACTCTTCTGGCCCAGTGCTCAGCTTTGTTACTTCTACTGTTTGCATTCTTTATATCTCTTTCCTTTTGGAGAAGGCCAAGAAGGTCGTTCTAATTGAACAGATTGACCCATCTGTTTCCCTTTTGCCTGCTTCTTTCTTTCCACAGCTGCAGAAGAGCAGACAGAACAGAGTCTAGATTCTGCCAGAAAAAGCTTTTCCCTGAGACCTCAGATCTACTAAGAGCAAATAGGTGCAGCTACTGCCCTCTACATTTCAGACTCTTCAGCCAGGGAGGTTTTGAGAGCTGTTGTTGTAAGGTGTGGGTCAGTTTTCCAAGCCCTTCAGGCTCTATGAATGAGACTATCTTTCTAAATATCAACCCTTCAGGATTAAGTCTCAATTCCTCCAAAGAAATGTGACCTACTTTTTGTAAAGGGATTTTTCCATGGTTCTGGGACATCTTTGCATGGAAATTAGTCAAAATCTTCTTCTAAGGGTAGATTTATACTGGAGATTAGGAGGAAATTCTTTGCAGTGAGGGTGGTGAGACACTGGCACAGCTTGCCCAGGGAGGTGTTCAAGGCCGGGTTGGATGAAGCCTTGAGCGACCTGTTCTAGTGGGAGATGTCCCTGCCTATGGCAGGGCGAACTGAAAGTGGATGATCTTCAAGGTCCCTTCCAACCTAAACCGTTCTATGAATCTTTTCAGTTTCATTCTGATTTTTTTGTTTAGTTGTTTTGTTTTTTTTATTGTTTTGTTTTATTTGTTTTCCTTTAAAACAGGATCTTTTGGATCCTTACAGTAAACTTTTTGTATGCAAAAAGGGCAGCAAGGCTGGTGAGGGGCCTGGAGCACAGCCCTGTAAGGAGAGGCTGAGGGAGCTGGGGGTGTGCAGCCTGCAGAAGAGGAGGCTCAGGGCAGACCTCATTGCTCTCTACAGCTACCTGAAGGGAGGTTGTAGTCAGGTGGGGTTGGGCTCTTCTGCCAGGCACCCAGCAACAGAACAAGGGGACACAGTCTCAAGCTGTGCCAGGGGAGGTCTAGGCTGGGTGTTAGGAGGAAGTTCTTCACAGAGAGAGTGATTGGCATTGGAATGGGCTGCTCAGGGAGGTGGTGGAGTCATTGTGCCTGGAGGTGTTGAAGCAAAGCCTGGCTGGGGCACTTAGTGCCATGGTCTGGTTGATTGTCTAGGGCTGGGTGCTAGGTTGGGCTGGATGAGCTTGGAGGTCTCTTCCAACCTGGGTGATTCTATGATTCTATCCTGGGCTGCATCAAGAGAACTGTGGACAGCAGGCTGAAAAAGGGGGTTCTGCCCCTCTACACTGCTCTTGCGAGACCCAGCCTGGAGCCATGTGTCTAGTCTGGAGCCCCTCTTACAGGAAAGATCTGGAGGTGCTGGAAGGTGTCCAGAGAAGGGCCACGAGGATGCTCAGAGGGCTGGAGCTGCTCTGCTGTGAGGAGAGACTGAGGGAGTTGGGGCTGTTCAGTCTGGAGAGGAGAAGGTTCCCAGGTGACCTTCTTGTGACCTTGCAGTATCTGAAGGGGGCTACAAGAAAGCAGAGGAGGAACTTTTTAGGCTGTCAGATAGTGATAGGACTGGGGGGAATGGAACAAAGCTGGAAATAGGGAGATTCAGCCTGGATGTTAGGAAGAAATTGTTCAGCATGAGGGTGCTGAGAGCCTGGCAGGGGTTGCCCAGGGAGGTGGTGAAAGCCTCATCCCTGGAGGTGTTTAAGGCCAGGCTGGATGAGGCTGTGGACAGCCTTATTTTGTGTGATGTGTCCTTGCTCACAGCAGGGGAGTTGGGACTGGATGATCCTTGTGGTCCCTTCCAACCCTGCTGTGTTCCTGAAGATTTACTTTATATATCCTTATTATGATCAGAGAGGTGGCTTCAAGGACAGGATGGGCTAAGAGAATTCTGTGGCTCTGTAAAGCTGTCAGTGCTTAGCAGCAGGAAAACCTGGAGTCAGTGCATGTTCTTGTGAAGCTGTGGCAAGTGGCTGAGGAGACCTCTAGCTCTGAACAGTCAGGCTGCAGGAGGGTGTTAAATTCTCATCTCTGATTTTCAAGCCTGGCAGGAGACACTATTCACGTGGGGTGTGACTGGAATAATGGTGTGTCTAGCCCTGATCTCTTTAACCCTGACTTAATCCAGGATCTAATTTCATTAATGCCTGCTAGCTTTCAGACAACTGATTAGCAACCAACCAACCCCTTCAAAATCCTGTAGCTGTCTTGCACATAAATATTTCCGTGGGCCTGTTTTTTCTTCTTGGAAAAAGTGTCATCTGCACTGAGCAGACTCCTTTTAAAATGCTGCTGGATCTTCAAGAATCTCAGTTTTAGTGGTAGGTGCAGTGGAATTACACAGCATTTGCCCTGCCTGCATAGATTCAGTGAGCTTTTCTGCAGAATCTCTGTAGCTGTGGAGGGTTGAGTAATTGGGTTGATTGTAATGGAGCAGCATGTGTTTGAAGACAGCTATGTCAGAAAACAATGGGAACCAAACTCATTTGGCCAGGCTGCCTTTTTTTTTTTTTTTTTTTTTTTTTTGGCACATTTCTTCATTCTGTGATGTGTAATTAGATGATTGAAAATGTTTATGTTTTTTTTTCGGTT
>WBNM01036025.1:1677-23595 GCA_013399055.1 Ramphastos sulfuratus | reverse complement strand
GGGCAACCTGTGCCAGTGCCTCACCACCCTCACTGCAGAGAACTTCTTCCTAACATCCAGTCTAAATCTCCCCTCTGCCAGTTTAAACCCAATCCTCCTCATCCTGTCATTACAAGACCTTGTAAATAGTCCCTCCCCAGCCCTTCTGTAGCCACCTTCATATCCTGGAAGGCCACTCTAAGGTCTCCTGGAAGCCTTCTCTTCTCCAGGCTGCAGAGCCCCAACTCTCTCAGCCTGTCCTTATAGGAGAGCTGCTGCAGTCTTCTGAGCATCTTCGTGGCCTCGTCTGGACTGGCTCCAACAGTTCCATGTCCTTCCTGTGCTGGCATCTGCAGAACTGCACACAGTACTCCAGGTGGGGTCTCAGGAGAGCAGAGCCAAGGGGCAGAATCCCCTCCCTTGCCCTGCTGCCCACAGTGCTCTTGCTGCAGCCCAGCACACAGTTGCTGTCTGGGCTGTACTCTCACTGCAGGCTCATGTTGAGCTTTTCATCACCCCAGACGCCCAGGTCCTGTTCCTCAGTGCTGCTCTCAGCCATTCACCACCCAGTCTGGAGCTGTGCTTGGGATTGTGTCCACCCAGGTTTCCTATCAACTTGGAAAAGAGGAGGCTGAGGGCAGACCTCATTGCTCTCTACAGCTACCTGAAGGGAGGTTGTAGCCAGGTGAGTTGGGCTCAGCTCCCAGGCAACCAGCAGCAGAACAGGGGGGTGCAGTCTCAAGCTGTGCCAGGGGAGGTCTAGGCTGGATGTTAGGAGGAATTTCTTGACAGAGAGAGTGATTGGCATTGGAATGGGCTGCCCAGAGAGGTGGTGGAGTCGCTGTGCCTGGAGGTGTTGAAGCAAAGCCTGGCTGGGGCACTTAGTGCCATGGTCTGGTTGCTTGGCTAGGGCTGGGTGCTAGGTTGGGCTGGATGAGCTTGGAGGGCTCTTTCAACCTGCTTGACTCTGATTCTATGAATAAGCTGATAGTGCAAGGGGAGAGAGCATGTGGAACACTGCTGTAGTGAAGGAAGCACATAACTACTGTTAGGAGCTCAGATGATGGGTGAAATGTGAGTCGAGGAGATACAGAAGGCTGGATTGAAGTTTGTGTAGCCAAGAGTTTAACTTTGAAATAGTGATATGAGGAGATAAAAAGGTAAACAAAATGATGATGAAATTGAGATTTGAAGTGAATCTTACAGAGAATGACTTGGAAATTCTTGGTTTGCTTAATGCTCTCCTCAAGTAACTTCAGAAACTTCAAATAGAAAATTGCTGTCTATGGTGTACTGTTTATGTCTGATATTCTGGAAACCTACGTAAGATCTTTGGGATTCTGGACAGGCTGAGAGCTGGGGGAAGGGGAACCTCATGAAGTCAAATACGGACAAGTGCATGGTCCTGCATCTGGGGAGGAATAACAGCAGGCACCAGTACAGGTTGGGGCTGCCCTGCTGGAAAGCAGCTTCACAGAGCAAGACCTTGGAGTGCTGCTGGGCAGCAAGTTCTGCATGGACCAGCAATGTGCCCTTGTGGCAAGAGGGCCAGTGGCATCCTGGGGTGCAAAGTGTGTCCGTCAGGGCTAGGGAGGTTCTTCTGCCCCTCTGCTCTGCCCTGGTGTACTGGTTTAAGACTAATTGGAATATTTTAATAGAGAAAATTNACTCCCAAACCCACATCACCTGGTGAGACCACACCTGGAACAGTGTGTCCAGTTTTGGGCTCCCCAGTTCAGGAGAGACAGGGACCTGCTGGAGAGTCTGATGGAGAGCCATGAGGATGACTGGGGGAGTTGAGCATCTGCCCGATGGAGAGAGACTGAGAGCCCTGGGGCTGTTTAGTCTGGAGAAAAGAAGGCTGAAAGGAGATCTGAGCAATGTCTACCAGTATGTGAGGGGTGGGTGTGAGGTGGAGGGGGCCGAGCTCTTTTTGCTGGTGCACAACAATAAGTCAAGGAGCAATGGATGCAAACTGGAACAGAGAAGGTTTCAGCTCACCATGAGGAGAGCTGACTCTAACTTCTTTAGAGTGAGAGTGGCAGAGCCCTGGAACAGGCTGCCCAGAAAGGTTGTGGATGATCTCTGGAAGTCCCTTCCAACCCTTTACATTCTGTGATTCTTAGAATGGTTTAGCTTGGAAAGGACCTTAAAGATCATCTAGTTTCAGTCCCCTTACCATGGGCAAGGACACCTCACTAGTCCAGGTTGCTGAAGCCCTCATCCAGCCTTGCCTTGAACACTTTATCTGTGTGCTACCAGAGAAGTTGATCATCTCAAAAAGCAGTCAGCTAGCAGCAACTCTGGCAGCAGCTCTCTGTGTACTTCTAGCAGTCGTGGTAACATTTGTCCCATTTTCCTTGTTAATTTTCTTCCTTTTGCGGTGGTTGTTTCTGTGAGTTCTTGACAGAGGGGAGGCAGACTTAGCTGCCTTCACGTGAGGAACCGTATCTGTGCACCAAAAGTAAAGCTAATGGATGGATAAACTGAAAAATCCCCTTCCCCCCTCTCCCCACCTTTCCAGCTTTGATGATCTTTAGTAAGACACTTGCAAAGCTGTCCTAGAATTTTCACACATATCCTCTTTTAAAAAGAAAAAAAGCCCCAAGCCAGTGTCTGTTGGAAGAATTACTGAAAATTGCTTTCACTTTGTGGCACTTCAGCTTATAAAGAGTCTTTGATGTAACAAGGGTATGTGTATAGAACTTTTAAGAAATCTTGTGAGCTTGAGATCTAGATTTTTTTTGTTTTTTTTAAAAAATTGTTTCTTCTTCTCCCTCTCCACCTGCTCTGTCTTCTGCAGGAAATAAAGAAAGACATGAAGAAAGAAAACACTGCCAGCAAACCACCAGAGAAGCCTATAAATGAAGTTTCCAACGGAAGCCCTTTACTGTTGTCTGAGACAATTATTAGAACCAACAAAAAAGGTATGATGTATGGAAGCTGAAATGCAGGTCAAATTCAGACCTTTGATAGAGAAGAAGAAAAAACAAGTCCATTTTGTTTCTAGAGGTAAAGCTGGAGTTGAGAGATCACAGAATTGTCAGGATTGGAAGGGCCCTCAAGGATCAGCCAGTTCCAACCCCCCTGCCATGGGCAGGGACTCCTCACACTAGATCAGGCTGTCCAGAGCCTCATCCAGCCTGGCCTTAAACACCTCCAGGGATGAGGCTTCCACCCCCTCCCTGGGTAACCTGTACCAGGCTCTCACCCCCCTCATGCTGAAGAACTTCCTAACGTCTAATCTAAATCTCCCCTCCTCTAGCTTGGATCCATTCCCCCGAGTCCTATCCCTACCTGACAGCCTAAAATGTCCCTCCCCAGCTTTCTTGTAGCCCCCTTCAGATACTGAAAGCCCACAATAAGGTCTTCTTGGAACCTTCTCTTCTCCATGCTGAAAAACTCCAGTTGTCCTCATAGCAGAGCTGCTCCAGCCTTCTGCTCATCCTCGGGGCCCTGCTGTGGACACATTCCTAAAGGCATACCAGGAATAGAAAAAACAATTAAAAAGATCTCATTGTCCTCCCAGAGTGGCTCCTGGGTGTACTTTTTGTGTTTAATATCTCCATGCTAATCTGCACAGACATTCTTTCTTCTTAAAGAACTCCTTTCTAGATATGTTTAATCAAGGAGAGATGTATGCCCAGAAAGTCAATGGCATCCTGGACTGCATCAAAAGCAGCATGGCCAGCAGATTGAGTGAGGTGGTTCTGCCATTTTACTCTGCTGTGTTGAGACCTCACCTGCAGTACTGCATCCAGCTCTGGAGCCCTCAGCACAGGAAGGGCATAGACTCAATGGAGCAGGTCCAGAGGAGGGCCATGAAGATGATCAGGGAGTTGTAACACCTCTGCTCCAAAGACAGCCTGAGGGAGCTGGAGGTGTTCAGCCTGGAGAAGACAAGGCTCCACGCAGATCTGAAAGCAGCCTGCCAGAAGCTGCAGAGGGACTGTTTGCAAAGGCCTGCAGGGACAGGATGAGGGCAATGGTTTGAAATGAGAGCAGAGCAGATTGCAATTGGATGTGAGGAACCATCAGGGTGCTGGATCACCCTGATAGTTTCCTGGGGAGGTGGTTGAGTCCCCATCCCTGGAGATCTTCAAGGTGAGGCTTGACAGGGCTCTGGGCAACCTGATCTAATTGAGGATGCTCCTGCTGACTGCAGGGAGGGGTGGATTAGATGCCCTTTGGAGATGTCTTCCAACCCAAACCATTCTATGTATAAGGAGATTACTAAAGCTTAGAGTAAGGAGTAAGGAACTGGCAGCTTGCATATGGGGAGGCTTTTGCACGTTGATGTTACCCCACATTCACTTGATCGTGTTCTGTCTGGGCCAGAGACTGGTAACTGAGAGAAAACTTTAAGACAGACAACAAAAGGAAGTGGGAAACATAAATCTTAATGCATTAGTTTCCTGGGCAGTGTCTGTCACAGCCTTCTGTGCCAGGCTGCAGTGTGTACACTTCATGTCCACCTTGATTGCCAATGCAGATTTCTATGTAGAGTTTTAAGTTACTAAAATAAAAGCCTGCAGGTCTTCTCTCTCTTCCCCTAGCTCCCAGTCCTGCTCCCAGAAGTATCACAACAGAAAAAAAAAAAGCCAAACTTGGCAATATAAAAGCTGGATTTTTCCTGTGGGTTGTGTTTCTGCTCCCCTTTGTTTGTGGGAGGACAGTTGACCATGTGCGGTAGATGGGCTGCATTTTTTCCTGGATGGTTTCTTGCTTACTGTCTTCTACAGCATATTCTCCTGCCATTAATCATTGCTGTAATGTAATTTCCATTTTGGCATGTTTGCTGGACTGTTAGGACTATGCATATGGAAATTTCCTCTTCCATATTACCAGGGAATGCTTTATTTGAGCTACACTTTGACTAAGAGATCTTTAAACCTGAGGTTTGCAACTGCAAGTGAGGGAGGTTGAATAATTCTTGCAAAATGCATGGCTTCCTTTAAAATACAAGGGGGAATAATCTGCACCTCTTTTGCAAGGATTGATGTCCTCTGGAAGAAAAAAAACAGGTGGAAATAAATCTGAGAAAGCTTTGTCTTTTGAGATTGCAATGTCATCTTGAATCTGGAGATGTGTCCAACGTTTCTGCTGTGGGGCAGAGGTTTTCCAAGCAACAGCAGAATTAAATTGCCAAGATTTAGTCTATTTTCAGGGCTGCTGTACAGAACCATAGGATTGGTTGGGAAATTATCTAGGGACCAAGTCTGTTCCATATTGCTTCAGCTCCTCTTTGGAGGAGGCTTCTAGCAGTGGCAGATGCAGAGATTGGCTTCAGTCACAAGGGGATAACACTCCAAATATGATGACGCTTAGAGCACAGCCTTTCTCCTCCTCTTTTTTTCTTTCTCTCTGGCCCTTAAAGAAGCCTTAAAGGATTCAGGAGATAAAGAAGTTCTCTTTTTGTCGCTGGAGAATCCCAAACTTCACGTTTATTGAAAGGAAGAAAAGCAAAGGCTGACACGAAGGTCTGTATCTTGAATCATAGAATCAGTCAGGGCTGGAAGGGACCACAAGGATCAGTCAGTTCCAGCCCCCTGCCATGGGCAGGGACACCTCACACTAGATCAGGCTGTCCACAGCCTCATCCAGCCTGGCCTTAAACACCTCCAGGGATGAGGCTTCCACCACCTCCCTGGGCAACCCTTTGCAGGCTCTCACCACCCTCACGCTGAAGAACTTCTTCCTAACATCCACTCTGAATCTCCCCATTTCCAGTGTTGTTCCATTCCCCCGAGTCCTATCACTGACAGCCTAAAAAGTCCCTCCCCAGCTTTCTTGTAGCCCCCTTCAGATACTGCAAGGCCACAACAAGGTCACCTGGGAGCCTTCTCTTCTCCAGACTGCACAGCCCCAACTCTTTCAGTCTGTCCTCACAGCAGAGCAGCTCCAGCCCTCTGAGTATCCTCGTGGCCCTTCTCTGGACACCTTCCAGCACATCCATAGCCCTCTTACAAGAAACATCATATTAGGATGTTACTGCACTGTTGGGGACCCTACTTCTCATGTGTCCCACTGCATTGGGTCAGGGTCGGGAGATTTTTCCTTTTCCCTGCTTCTCCACAGCTGTTGCCATTGCTGCAGAGCAAGCAGTTGTGGCAGGTTCCTACTCCAGCAGTCCAGCTAAGGATGCATAGAGCACAATAAGGCCAAGAGAACTTCCTCTCTTTTTTCCTGAGGTCATGGTACTAAAGCAACCTTAAGTGAGAACAGCTAAGCAAGTTATTGTGTTCAGTAATAACAACTCTTCTAAGACCCTTTAAAACTGAGCAGCCTATTTTACTGGAAGGTGTCCTGCTCATGGCATGGGCATTGGAACTAGATGATCTTCAAGGTTCCTTTCCAACCTAAACCATTCAGTGAATCTATGTGGCAAATCTCCTTGTGGAAAGTGTTACAGTGTTTTACTGAAAAGGCAGCCCTGAACGCCATAGAGATTGTCAGAGAATGGCTTAGGTTGGAAAGGACCTCAGAGCTCATTTGCTCCTACCTCCCCACCATGCCCAGGGACACCTCTCAGCTACACTCGCTGCTCAAGGCCTCATCCACCCTGGCATTAAACCCCCCCAGGGTGGAGGCAGCCACAGCCTCCCTAGGCAGCCTGTGCCAGATTCTCAGCACCCTCACACTCAACAACTTCTCCCTCAGCTCCAGTCTAATCCTGCTCTGCCTCAGCTCCACACCATTCCTCCTTGGCCTGTCTCCAGACCACCTCAACCAAAGTCTCTCAGCAGCCTTCCTGCAGGATCCCTTCAGCTCTTGGCAGGCAGCTCTGAGGTCCCCCTGGAGCCTTCTCCTCTGCAGGCTGCACACCCCCAGCTCCCTCAGCCTGTCCTTACAGCAGAGCTGCTCCAGCCCTTGGATCATCTTTGTGGCCTCCTCTGGACTCTATCCAGCAGCTCTGTGTCCTCCTTATCTTCTTGTGCTGTGAGTTTTATTAAACCCTACCTCATTCTGTTTACTGATGACAGGATGTGAGCTGAGCTGAAAGAGGATACTTTTTTTTTTTTTGTTCTTCTTTATAGTTACAAGGGGAGGGATGCATCTAAAGGTCTTTAGGCTCTATTGAGCAGTGAAAATGGTACCCAGCATTATTATTTATTTGCTTGGACAGTGCAAAACTGCTGCTTGAAACCTCAGTGGTGTGGGAGCAAAGCTTTCTGTGCTGTTAGCAAGATGGTGCTAAGTCCTGTTCTGCTACAGTGGGGTAGGTCTGCTTAGGTTTACAACTTAACTTGTTGGCCTAATCTAAGCAGCAGTGCTTTAGCAGGCATTGACATTTTGAGCAGAAGAATATTGGCCTCTGCAGCTTCTGGCACGTAGAGAGTTTTTCCTTGAGGAATATTGAGGATCATCCAGCAGTGGTATTCAAGGAAAACAGCTAAATCAGTTGTAAGAAGCATTTAAGTGACTAAGAGGAAAAGAATGGGTTTCTGAACAGAAAAGATCTTCAGGATCCAACTTTAGCCTGTGTGCTGTTGCTAAACACTCCGTTGAAGTTAGGGGTGGGGAGGTCTGTAATAAAATGAAGTCTAAATTAAAATGCCTCTGGTAAAGGCTTATTTCGTGCAATGATTTATCAGCAGTCTTGGCTAACCAGGGAGGTCCCAGTGGACTGCAGCTGAGCAGATCTGATGCCTATCTACAAGAATGGCCAGAAGGAGGATCTGGGGAACTACAGACCAGAGCAGATTGTCTTGAGTGCCACAACACAGCATTTATGAGACAATCAGAGCTAGTTCATGAAGGGCAGGTCCTGCTTAACCAACCTCATCTCCTTCTATGACAAGGTGACCCAGGTGGTGGGTGAGGGAAGGGCTGTGGGCAGCTACCTGATGGGACATTATGGAGAGACTGCTGCTGGGCTCTTCTCACAGGTAACTGGAGACAGAACAAGGGGGAATGACCTCAAGCTGAGGCTGGGGAGGTTTGGATTGGACATTAGGAAAACGTTTTTCACAAAGCGAATGGTCAGGGACGGGAATGAGCTGCCCAGGGAGGTAGTGGAGTCACCCAGCCTGGATGTGTTTAAGGATGGTTTGGATGTGGTGCTTGGGGCTGTGGTTTAAGGTGAATCTTGCAGAGTAGGGTTCTAGGTTGGACTTGGTGACTCTGAGGGGCTCTGCCAACCTGCGTGTTTCTGTGATGTGATTCTGTGACTTCAGCAAAGCCTTTGCTACTGTTCTCCACAGCATCCTCATGGAAAGAGTAGCAGCCCTAGACCTGGACATGGGCACACTCTGCTGCATCAAGCCCTGGCTGGATGGCTGGACCCAAAGAGTGGTCTGTGATGGAAGTTAAATCCAGTTGGTGGCCAGTCAAGAGTGCTGTTCCCCAGGGATCAGTGCTGGGGACACCTCTGTTTCATATCTTAATCAACGATCTTGACAAGGAGAGTGAGAGCACCCTTAGGACATTGGCAAGTGACACCCAGTTAGGTGGAGTGTTGATCTGCTGGAGGGTAGGAAGGCTCTGCAGAGGGCAGGCTGGATCTACAACTACCTGAAGGGAGGTTGTAGCCAGGCGAGGTTGGTCTCTTCTGCCAGGCACCCAGGGACAGAACAAGAGGACACAGCCTCAAGCTGTGCCAGGACAGGTTTTGGCTTGATTTTAGGAAGAATTTCTTCACAGCAAGAGTGATTGGCATTGGAATGGGCTACCTGGGGAGGTGGTGGAGTCCCCATCCCTGGAGATGTTTAAGAAGAGGCTGGATGAGGTACTTGGTGCCATGGGTTAGTTAATTAGAAGGGTTAGGTTGGATTGGATGATCTCAGAGCTCTTTTCCAACCTGGTTAATGCTGTGATTTTGTGATCCATGGACTGAGGCCAATTACATGGGCTTCAGTGAAGGCCAAATGCCAGGCTGGAACTCGCTGTTGGACCTCAGCAACCCCACGCAACACTACAGGCTCGGGGCTGAGTGGCTGGAAAGCTGCCTGGCAGANCCTTCCAACCTTACCATTCTATAATTCTATATACATTTGTCACCATCCCTGCAGGTATTCGAAAGATGTGCAGACGTGGTGCTGAGGGACATGATCTAATGGTGACCTCACAGTGCTCTGCTAACGGGTGGGCTTGATCTTAAAGTTATGTTCCAACCAAAATGATTCTATAAGTCTATATGATCTGAAATCAAGATGGGCAGAATTACAGATGGAGTCAAGAGCATCCACTCCTCGTTCTCAATCTGTGTTACCAGGTTTGGGAGCGTTTCCTTGTCCCTTGTTTGAGTGAGCTCCCTGTTATGGCCTCAGACCATTGTGCTACTAGAAATGACTCTATGAAACTGTTTTTCTGATTTTGGTGATAGTTTCTATTGCACTCACAGGTAACATCAGGATTGTGTTTTGCCAGCACCCTCACAGTGCAAAGGACCACCGAATACAATCTCTGGGAGCTGGCTGAGGAAGGAGATGGTCACTCAGCGGAGGTGAAGCTGATATAATTCTTGCATGTGCTCAGCACAGCATAAAGAAGGAATCACATTTTGTTTTCTGCCTTCTGTGTGGCTATGAGGAGGCTACCTCAACCCCTAATGTATAAAGTTGAGAAGCAAAAAACAACAGTCCAAAGCAGTCATGTACAACAACTGAATTGCAAAAGGATGCTCCTCCCCCAGTCCAGTGCCTTTCCTTCCCGCATCACCTTTGCTATAGCCTCCAGGAGTAAGGAGTGCCACGGTTGAAAGATTGTAGAGATTTCTCCCCTTCAGAAGATGAGTTTATGAATCAGGGCACTTAAAATTCTGGGCCTTGAAGAAGATGATTTTTCTTTCTACTCTACCTTAGGTACCTCATGTGACTCCAAGTCAGGTACTTGGCATTTTTTTTAGTGAGGAGGATGTATCTAACTCCCATTAATTGCAAAATCTACATTCTTAAACATCTCACTGAGCTGCTTGGAGACAATCTGAAAGCACTCAGGGGTGCATTTAGTGTGTGACCCTGCTGTGCACTTAAAAAACCCTTTGGTTTTGGCGGTCAAGGCCCTTATGCACCAAGAGAGTCAGCTTCTGGGTGCTTCTCCAACACTTATGCCTGGAGGAACAAGTTGAATCCCTGAAGGTCTCACCAGCTCTGTGTGCTCTTATTAAGGATTACTGATAGTGGCTATAGGGACACAGTAGAGAGAAAGAGATGAATCTAGTGTGAGGCTTTTTCTGCTCTACTCTCCCCTAACCATTGCTGTTCCTGTCCTTTAAAGTTCTGGGTGGACACCTTGGAGCAGAGCCACAGGGTTTCGTCCCTTGCGGTGCGGTGGCTGCTGAGTCTTTCTGTCGTCTGGTCTGATTGTTTGCACAATTCAGCTGGCAGTGCCAGCGCTGTCTCTGAGGGGCTCTTCCTCTGCATCTGCCTTGCATTGATCAGTGGAAAGTCCTGAAACCCTTTGCCTTTGGGATGTCTGATTTTTGTCTGTGGGTCTCAGCAGCTGTTCTCTGTGCCGCCTTCTACCTCTGCAAAGTGAGATCAAGGTAATGCCCTGTGCTGGCACGAGTGTCAAACAAACAAAAGGTTGCAAAACACAAGCATTAGAGCAATTGAAAGTGTTTAGATGCCTCAAAGAGATGGCCTGAGTGGTATGTGTACCCTGTTACGTCATGCTTTATTTTCCCCAGAAAGAAGGGAGGACTCAGACCATTGTTTACAAGTTGGCAGTCAGATCACTCACTTGCGTGGTGTTTGTTAAACCCAGAAGTTACACCACAAGTGGGTCTGGCCCAGGATTTTCTAATGAACTTATTAATGGTGCCTAACAGACTGTCTGTACTTGAGGACATTCAGTTATTAGTCAGAAAACTAAACTTACAGCTGTGTCACCCATGGGAAAAGAACACAGAAAAGTGCAACTGAAAGAATACAGAAAATTGCATCTAAAAAGATCTGTAAAGAACACAAAAAAATCAGTTTGGAAGGGTAAAGGAGTGTCTGCTAATACTTGGTTGCTGGGAGAAGTTGACTGATTTTTGATAACTAATTTCTTATTGCTTGTTTCAGTTTAGCTAAGCTCACTTGATTTGCATTTGGGACAATAAGACTGAAATCCATCAAGAAAAGTATGTGATGGGAGTTGGAAAGGACCTCTGGAGATCAACTAGTTCAATCTTCCTGCTAAAGCAGGATCACACAGAGCAGGTTACCAGGGATCACATCCATGTGAGTTTGAACTCTGTCTAGAGAAGGAGACTCCACAACCTTTCTGGGCAACTTGTTCCAGTGCTGTCAACCTTGCAGGAAAGAAGCTTTTCCTCACGTTCAGATGGAACCTCCTGTGTTCCAATTTGTTTCTTGTTGCCTCTCATCCTGTTGTTGGGTGCCATTAAACATCTGGTCTCTTTGCCCTTTAGATATTGATAGGCATTGGTAGGATTCCCTCTTGGTCTTCTCCTCTGCAGGCTAAACAGCCCCAGGTCTCTTGGCCTTTCCTCTTAAGGCAGATGTGCTGTGTTTATGTGGGTACTTTGCTTCCAACCTTATTCTATAGAAGTATTGTAACTCCACCTTCCCTTCAGTGCAGGCAATGGTTACTTTGCCCTGGAGTGTCCTTCAGCCTAATGAAGCCCTCAGGTATGGTTGTACTGGCTCCTTCTACTTCCAGTGCCCAAGCACCACTGACTTTGGGAATAGAAGTGGATTTCATTGCCACTAGGGAATTCTGCCCTTATTTCCAAAAAGCTGAAAAATTCGGGCAAGAGGTAGATGACTCAGAGGAAGTTATGTTTGCCATATGAGAGTAGATGCTGATACTTTATTCCATCCCACTGAAAACTCAGAGAATGGTAAGGTTGGAAGGGACCTCAAGGATCATCTAGTTCCAACCCCCTGCCATAGGCAGGGACACCTCCCACTAGTACAGCTCACTCAAGGCCTCCTCCAACCTGGCCTTGAACACCTCCAGGGAGGGAGCAGCCACAACCTCCCTGGGCAACCTGTGCCAGTGTCTCACCACCCTCACTGTAAAGAACTTCCTCCTAACATCCAGTTTCAATCTCCCCTCTGCCAGTTTCCCCCCATTGCCCCTTGTCCTGTCATTGCAAGACCTTGTCAAATAGTTCCTCCTCAGCCTTCCTGTAGGCCCCCTTCAGATACTGGAAGGCTGTCTTGAACACACAGTAGATTTCTAATGTGGTGGCCAAAGAACTGTTAAAACAGAAGAGGCCAATGTCTAGGGCTTTTACTGCCTCAATTTCCCAAGGAATTTCTAATGAGCTAGAGTTTAGTGTTTAAAAGTAAAATATGGTCATGGCTCTCAAATGCAAGCTACATTTAACAACAATGCATTGATTTTTTTTTTTTTCCCCTCTCCTTGTAATTTTATTTCAGTGAACATTTTTGTTTTCTTAATTAGTAGCCTTTTAAAGAGAGATTTAACATTTTCGTTATCAGAGGGTAAAGTTATGAAACAGCTATATGGAGAGGGAGAGGCAGGGAGGGTGGAAGGGGGGGGGAAAAAAAGACCATCAGTGAAAGATTTTCTATCTGTATTCCATGGTGGGGGTGGAGGGGGAAATGTGAATGCACACCCACGTAGAGAGAAGCTGACCCTGAGATTAGAATGGAGACAAAACCACAGTGGCAAAGGTGGTGACAAAACTCCTCAATTGCCAATGGCTCAGTCACCCTGTAACGGGAAGAGCTGTTTACCCCATGTTCCTTATTAAACTGAAGTATTTTATTTAATGAGCATGACTCATGCAAGGTGTTCCCATAAATCATCAGCTGGTTTACAAACTCAATAACTAGGCTTCCTGCTATAACTAGGCTGTGCACACCTTAAATTATTAACACGCCAGGGCCTTAAGGCAGATCTTTGATGATGATGATATAAACACTGTGAGGACAAGGTGCTCTCTCAGCAAAAGATTATTGACTCTAATTACCATTTACCACAGGAAAAAGAAAAGAAAAGACAATAAAATATGAGGGAGAATTTAAATCTCAGGTTTAATTTTATGAGGAGTTTTAAACCCCCAAACTTTTTGTTGCCCTTCTTAATTTTTTTTTTTCTTTTTTTGCTGCCTCTGCTGCTGTTGCCTGACACTCTCTAGTTGGCTGATGTTGAAAGCATGACAGTTGTTCAGAAGAAAAGCAGCAAAACAACAACAAAAAAAAAAAGGTAAAACACGAGAGAATGTTCAGTTGGTGCTATGTATGTTCTTTGAAATGGATGGAAAAAGGCCAGAGGGAACAAAAAATGATAATACATTGGAAAGAATCCCAGCCTTAATTGTTTTCATGTATGTAATGTAATGAAAAAGGTTAAAGCACTAATGTGCCTGACTGCAGTCATTTGGTTTGTAAACCAGAACTGCAGGTCAGCCTTTAAAAAAGAAATAGTATAGTCTTATTATAGGCTTCAATTTTACCCAACCCTCATTAGAAGAATGCTGAAAGTCATGGTATAGGGCTTGAAGTGCAGCTAAGAGGGGAGCTTTGTTTTTATTCCTGCCCAGGTGAAAGAGCAGAGACAGTCCCACATCCAGTGCACACTCATTTCTGTGAGTGCAAACCCTGTTAGAGGGTGGCACAGTGAGCGTGCAGGAGGCAGATTCGGCGCAGCCACCTCCTAGCAGATGAAAACAAACCATGCCTTTCACTGCAGGAGGAAATGGCCCTCATTTTAAAGGCATGTTTACAATGTTGTTGCTTTCTCAAGCTAATTTTTGAACCTGTGTTTTTATTAATGTAAACAGCAACTTCTTACATTTTTAATGATCCTTCCACGCCGTCAGATCCCAAAGGTACTTGGCAGATGGTACGATGAGGGCTCACTTCAGGCCTGCTGCCGAAATAAACCATTTGAGGTTGGAATCAGGCTATCATCCTGCCTTATTATGATAATAGGACCATGACTGCAACTGCACTGGGAAGAATTTTCTCCTTCCCAGCTCCAGGACATCCAAACCCTCCCATTTCTTAATCTTCATCGTCGGTTATTTGTGGGTGTAAACAACAGCATCCCAAAATTTACTCCATGCCTGACAGTACTTTGCAGCTACTAATGCACTTTGTGCACACTAAGATTTATCCCTGGTGATGCAACCGAGGCCATACTATGTAAAAAATGGAGGAAATATTACTTCTCCTCCAAAAAGGGTTGTGGTTTTATTTTTCCTTTTAAAAACTTGCACCTCCATCAGCACCAGCAGGGCACAGCTGAACCATTGGTTCAATATTGAACATCAGGGTTGTGTAGTGAGCAACTACATAGTGGGTTAGAGCTAGCACTCGAGCCAAATCCTAAATTATAAACAAGAAAGAGGAACCTTCTGGACATTTTTAAAATAGAAAGTAAATAGAATAGAGGATTGGTTATAGAAGGAAAAAAGCTAAGCCTATATAATTTCATTCATTTGCTGGACTAGTGTATAATTTGTTGCAGGAGTTGCTCTCTCTCTGTTGCTTCCTACCTCCTCCTTTTCTCTTCCCCATGCTGACTGATCTTGCATGACTGCACTAACTTTGGCTGAGTAGATAACAGTGGGGGCCTGTGGTGTTTTTTTTTCTTCTGGGAGAAGAGGGTGGCTGTCAGCCCCTTCTGGGTTTGTCCAGGGAGGGAAACTCTCTGATATTTTAAAATTGCAAATAATTGTAAATATATTTTGTACATATGCATTGTATTACATGCTTTTAGTTTTGGCTTGCTGTAAATGTATAGCTTCATTTGCTTCCAAACTTTCTGAGCTAGTCTGGTGATTTTTATCTGAGGATGATTTTTCAACCCACCACACACAAATACCATGTTCTGCCATACTGAAGCTTTCCTTGGAGGTCCTCTGTCCAAGCTCTGATCAGCCTCATTTCTCCTTAGTGTGTGATATGTGGCACAATCAGAGATGAAGTTTGTAAGCCACAGGCAGTCATTGGGTGTTTGAGTGTGGAAAGCTTTTAAGTGCTAGTACTGCTCCTGTCTTTCTAGCAAGAGATGTTGCTGTGGGAAGTAGAGATGGATTTTAAGAACATTCTCCCTCAGCATTGCATAAGACAAAAAAAATAAGTGTGTGACACATAATACTCAGCAAGAATGGGTCCTTAGGTTTATCCATGCCATTTCATCTGGATGTTAGTGTCCTGTATTTGTAGCAATAGTAAGAGAAATGATCTTTTTTCACACTTTCTGAGGTTCAGTGTCCCAGCAACAAATGGAAGATCCGCATGAGTAACTCCTTGCTATTATTATTGGGAGTTAGGAAAGCTGCACAGTATACATTGCCTGCAGAATAGATCAGATGTGAAAAAACTGGGCATCATGGAAGGTTAGAGGCTGGAAGTGACCTCCAAAGATCATCCAGTCCAAGCCCCCTTCCAGAGCAGGATCACCTATGAATCACACATGCAGGCAGGTCTTGAATATCTCCAGAGGGGGTATCTCGAATACTCCTCTGGGCAGCCTGTTCCAGTGTTCTGTCATGCTCACAGTGAAAAAATTCCTTCTCGTGTTTCCATGGAACTTCCTATGACTCAACTTCCACCCATTGCCCCTTGTCTTGTCATTGGGCATCACTGAGCAGAGCCTGGCTCCATCCTCCTGGCACTCACCTTTACAAACATTGAGGTCACCTCTCAGTCTCTTCTTTTCCAAGCAGCAGAGCCCCAGCTCCCTTAGAAGAGAGATATTCCATTCCCTTCATTTTGTGGCTCTGTGCTGGATTCTTTCAAGTAGTTCCCTGAGGTCCTTCTTGAACGGGGGGGCCCAGAACTGGACACAATATTCCAGATGCAGCCTCACCAGGGCAGAGTAGAGGGGCAGGAGAACCTCTCTCGACCTACTAACTACAGGCCTTCTAACACACCCCAGAATGCCATTGGCCCCCTTGGCCACAAGAGCACATTGCTGGCTCATGTTCAACCTCCCATCCACTAGGACCCCCAGATCCTTTTTCCCCTTTGCTGCCTTCCAGCAGGTCAGTCCCCAACCCTTATTAATACCTGAGGTTGTTCTTTCCCAGGTGCAAGATTCTACACTTACCCTTGTTGAACATTTAATTTCTCTCTTCCCAACTCTCCAGCCTGTCTCTCACTCAATGGCAGCACAGCCTTCAGCTGTGGCAGCCACTCCACTCAGCAAACTTACTGACACTGCACTCTGTGCCCTTGTCCAGATCAGTGATGAATATATTCAATATTACTGGTCCCAGTACTGACCCCTGAGGGACTCCACTAGCTACAGGCCTTTGACTAGACTCCATCCCATTCAGCACAACTCTCTGACTTCTTCCTTTCAACCAGTTTGCAATCCACCTCACTACCTGATCACACTTCCTCAGTTTATCTGCAAGGATGCTGTGGGAGGCAGTGTCAAATGCTTTACTGAAATTAAGATAAACCACATCTACAGCTCTACCATCATCTATCCACCTGGTTATGCCTTTATAAAAGGCTATCAGGTTGGTCAAACATGACTTCTCTTTGGTAAAACCAAATGGTGTGAACATGTATGTGTGAGAGGGATGAAAAGAGAAAGGTGGCTGAAAGTGTTCACACATGCTACAGTAAAAAAAAAAAAGTGGAAAAAAAAATCAACATTTCTTTGTCCTCACAACTCTATTAACAAGGGATATGGTTAATTTTAATTATGTAAGTCAGGAAATTCTGAGTTGCCATAGAAACCCCTACTCTCTTCCTCATTCTGCATGCATTTCTACCTTATCTTTACTTGGTCATAGAATATAAATACAGTCATATACCACAGAAGCTCTCCAGCAGTAGAAATGCTGTTCCATTGCCTTGTCTCATGACCACTCTGTCAGCTGAATATGCAACTCTGGTCTTATGTGTTAGAAGATTCCTATCAGTAGAGCTCTTACAGAGCGAAACTGCAGCAATAGAGCTGTGAATCCAGCCCTGCCCTGATGTTTATGGTGGTGTTGTGTGATTTACCTCACATCCTGCTTCTTTGCCCACTGATGGCATCTTGAGAAAGTCACAAAGTGATGAAAACGACTTTGCCCTGTGCTGGAATGGGAGCTATGTCACTCAAAGGTGAGAAATAACCAACTAATTATCACCTGGGCTGTACAGAAAGCAGGGCTTGTGGCTGATGGAGATGATGGAGTTGTGAGTGTAGAAGCACCTGGTGAAAGGACAGAAAAAGTGAAGTGTAAAAGGCTGTGTAAAGGGAGTTGAAGAGAAGCTGATCTTCAGGTGTGTTCTGGACCTCTTGTTTAGCAGTTTATTTACTGAAGGAATGGCTAAAAGACTTCCCTGCAGCAGAGAGTCTTACCCAGGCCTTCAAAAACAGCCACCAAGCTCATTTCTAAGCTTCAGTCCTGCTACTGAGTGACCTTCCACTTATTGTCTTGGGGTTTTTTTTGTTCCCAGCTGATTCCATGGCTGCTCTGATTGGGGTGTGAAGAGGGCACTGTCTATTTTCTCATAGTCTTTGTCAGCACCATGATATCTCCTTCCCACCTTCTGCTCCATTAGAGCCTCTCCATACAAACACACAGATGCTATCTTTCCACCAAACCTTAAAATACTACTCTTTAGAGTTCTGAAAATGCCTTTAGAGGGATGCTGTGTATAATCTCAAACCAATGGACAAGAGTGTGCAGTTTCATTTTGCTTCCTTTCTCCCCACTCAATACACAGAATCACAGAATGGTGAGGGGTTGGAAGGGACCTCTGGAGCTCATCTAATCCAGGTCCACCATGAGCAAGTTGCCCAGTATCACATCCAGGTGGGTTTTGAGTATGACTGGAGAAGGAGACTCTACAACCTCTTTGAGCAGTCTGTTCTAATGCTCTTTCACTCTCAAAGTAAACATGTTTTTCCTTTTAAAAAAGAAGAAAAAAGTGTTGGAACCATATTCCTGTCTGGTTTGGAGAAAACCATTTGCAGGCAACCAGTAAAATTGAGCCAAGATGCCAGGAGACATTCTACCTCAGACTTCTGATGGCCAGGCTGTACCATGTGCTGGGAGTGTGACATGATCTGTGTCACTCCCTGGTGGTCTGAGGAGTTTGTTCTGGGTGAGAGGAGAGTTTGAGTTAGGAGGTAAGAGGTTCAGTTTAAATCTAGAGTCCCAAGCTTTTGTAGCAAGGGAGAGCAGCCTTAGTTGCTCTTCATGTCCATAAGTTGTGTGGGGTGGCTTGATTGTGTCAAATGCATGTCCATGCCTATCATGCAGCTGTTTCTGTGATACTTTTGCCAAACCAGAACAAGACATCTCCCTGGCTGGAGAGGGACTGTTTCCAAAGGCCTCTTGTGATAGGGTGGGGGGCAGAGGTTAGGAATTAGAGAAGAGCAGATTTGGGTTGGAACTTAGGAACAAATTCTGCACCATGAGGGTGGTGGAACACTACAATGGGTTGGCCCAGGGAGGTGGTTGAGGCCCCATCCCTGGAGATATTCAAGGTGAGGGTCAACAGGGTAACCTGATCTAGTGGAGGATGTCTCTGCATACTGCAGACTAGATGACCTTTAGAGGTCCCTTCCAATCCAGACCATTCTGACTCCAACTGTAGCTTTGACTTAAACATCATGCAAGCCTCAGATACAGTGACAGCCATGCCAGAGAGGAAAAGCACCATAAAGACAGGAGGTGCTACAAGCAGAAGAAAGGACATAACCATGAAAAGCAGATTAATCAGGATGGAGATAAATCTCTCGTTTCCATTTCTGCATGCAGATACACTCCAGCACTGCTTTTCTTTCTGCCACTAGTTTACAACCTATAGTCCAGATTTCTTCTTGGGTTTTATGTTTCTTCTTTATATGGATGGTGGTTGGCTGCATTCATGTAGTTGAGTGACTTCTAGAACATGGCTCTTGTCTGAGGCTGTTGGAAGTTTTGCAACAGTTGAAGACCTAGTAGGTATAGACCAGAGCTGATGTAGCTGCAAGGCTGGGGATGACTCCCACTTTACCTAGAAAGGTACACACCTGCAAGTGTCTTGAGAGACCCAAGACTGGTACTGGAAACAAGCACACACATCAATAGATTCATGGAATAGTATGGGTTGGAAAGCACTCAGTTCAAGGACATAGAGCTGCTTGAGAGAGTCCAGCACAGAGCCACAAAGATGATTAAGGGAATGAAACATCTCTCTTATGAGGAGAGCCTGAGGGAGCTGGGGCTCTGCTGCTTGGAGAAGACAGAGAGGTGACCTCACCAATGTTTATAAAGATGTAAAGGGCTAGTGCCAGGAGGATGGAGCCAGGCTCTGCTTGGTGATGTCCAATGACAGGACAAGGGGCAATAAATGGAAGTTGAGGCATAGGAAGTTCCATGTAAAGGTGAGAAAGAATTTTTTCCCTGTAAGGGTGACAGAACACTGGACCAGGTTGCACAGGGGGGTTGTGGAGTCTCCCTCTCTGGAAATATTAAAAACCTGCCTGGATGCATTACTGTGTGATCTGGTGTAGGTGATCCTACTCTGGCAGGGGGGGTTGGACTGGATGAGCTTTAGAGGTCCCTTCCACCCCTTGACAATCTGTGACTCTTTAAAGTTCATCTAGTCCAACCCCCCTGTAGCAAGCATGGACAATAAGTGGTGTATGCACATTTAAATCTGCCAGTCACCTTAAATGTTACGAGGAAGAATACTTCTCATCTAGTGGGGTAAAAAGAGGGTACAGCCTTCCAGAAGTGATCAATACACTCAGCATGAACAACTCAAAGGCTGGAACGCTTCTGCTGTGAATAAAGTCTGAGGGACCTGGAGTTGTTTGGTCTGGAGAAGACAAGACTCTGGTAAGACCATGTGGCCATTCAGTAATTAAAATGGGCCTGTAAGAAAGATGGGCACAGTCTTTTTTTGTGAGGCCTGTTGTGGCAGGAGAATGGGTGATAGTTTTAAAGAGGGGAGATTGTCAGAGCAAGTTCAGAGGAGGCCATGAAGATGCTCAGAAGGCTGGAGCCCCTAAGGGACTCTGCCCCTTTGTTCTGCTCTCATGAGACCCTACCTGGAGTCCCATGTGCAGTTCTGGAGCCCTCAACACAAGAAGAACATTGAACTGTTGGAGTGGGTCCAGAGGAGGGCCACAAAGATGCTCAGAGGGCTGGAGCAGCTCTGCTATGAGGACAGGCTGAGAGAGTTGGGGCTCTTCAGCCTGCAGAAGAGAAGGCTTCAAGGAGACCTTATAGTAGCCTTCCAGTATCTGAAGGGGACCTACAGGAAGGCTGGGGAGGGACTATTGACAAGGTCTTGTAATGACAGGATAAGGGGCAACGGGTTTGAACTGGCAGAGGGAAGATTTAGACTAGATGTCAGGAGGAAGTTCTTTCCAGTGAGGGTGGTGAGGCACTGGAACAGGTTGCCTAGGGAGGTTGTGAATTCTCTGGATGCCCTGGAGGTGTTCAAGGCCAGGCTGGATAAGGCCTTGAGCAACCTGTTCTAGTGGGAGGTTGCAACTAGATGATCTTTGAGGTCCCTTCCAACCTAAACCATTCTATGATTCAGACTAGATAGAAGGAAGAGATTTTTCATGATGATGGTGGTGGATCACTGGCCCAGATTACTTAGACAGGTGCTAGATGTGCCATCCCTGAAACAGTCCAGGTCAGGTTCTGAGCAATCTTACGTAGTTGAAAATGTTCCTCCTGACTTCAGGGAAGTTGGACTAGAGGACCTTTGAAGGTCCTTTCCAGCCCCAAATGTATGATTCTATTCCACAACTACCAAATGCATGTGTGCATTTGTGAAACTGAGAGTCAGTGAGTCTTAGGATGGCTGATTTTGCCTCTCAACCTACACCTGGAGGAAGTGTTTTCAGGTTTGCCTTCTAGCTCTTTGCTTAAACACACATAATAAACACTGTAGTAACTTTTAATGCAAGAATCTTCTGGAAAGTACCAGTTCCAACTGCTATTCTCACTTTTCTCTCCCATCTATTTAAATATAAGGGTATTTTTTTTCTTTTTTTCTTTAAAGGGAAGGGGAAGTATTAGGAGTTTTGGGCATCTTGTAAAACATGAGTCTGAGTGTGTGAATGATATAGACATTTTAATCTCTGCTACTAGTTTGTTGCTGCTCTGGGAGGAAGCAACAATAACCAAAACCTACTTGTAAGTACTTGTTGAAATAATGGCCCCATCAAACCAGATGTTGGCCAGATGAGCAGTCTTTGTGTATATATTCATGTTTCCCTTGCTAATATTTGATTTCTGTGCAGAAATTAAACCTCACTTAGTGCCTGCCTGCAGACTGGCAAGCCTCCATATTATTAGGGCATTTTAACACTCCTATATTTTAAACAAAAAAGCTCAGAAGCACTTGCTGTGGCTTTTTTTTTTTTCCCCCCTTTCTGAAGTTGCTTAGGTAAATGTCAACAGCAACAAATTCAGGAGGCCAGCCTCACTAGGGTTGGCTTGTATGGAAGGTGTTGTGGAAGAGAAATGTTGTACTCAGATGTGTCACACCGAGCTGTGCATGTGGGCTCACTCTCTGCACAGGAAATGCCCACTGAATTAGGTGTTCAGGCATCACTTGAAGGCATTACTTTATACCAGTCTCACCCATTAAGTGCTCTCCAGTGAAGTATGCCAAGTAGTAGACTAGTCATGATAACCTCACTTTTTAACTCTTGCCAGAGAAGCCTACTTCTTAGGCAGTATCACATGAAACATTTCTATGATGAAGACTTCACAAGTCAAAATACAAAATTATAGAAACATTCAGGTTGGAAAAGACCCTCAGGATCACCAAGTCCAACCCATATCCCTACTCTACAAGGTGCACCCTAAACCATATCCCCAAGCACCACTTCCAAATGACTTTTAGACACATCTAAGGTTGGTGACTCAACCATCTCCCTGGGCAGCCCATTCCAATGTCTGACCACTCTTGCTCTGAAAAATATTTTCCTCATGTCCAGTCTAAACCCACTCAGTCACAGCTTGAGGCCATTCCCTCTTGTTCTATCACTATTTACCTGTGAGACCAGAACCAACTTCTCCACAACCTCCTTTCAGGTAGCTGTAGA
>WBNM01036023.1:0-18704 GCA_013399055.1 Ramphastos sulfuratus | reverse complement strand
ACATTGCTGTGCCATGGATAACCTCCAGGTGTATGTTATGTCAGCTCGTTTAGGCTCTCCTGATTCAGCTGCTTTCTACAGGCTTTCCTCTATCCAGAAGCTGCTTTTCCTGAACTGCCTGGCAGCAATCCACACCTCTTAACCACCCAGCTCTGCTGTACCATAAAGTTGTGTGCTCTGAGATAATGGGTAAATAGTTGTATAAAACTGGGTTCTTCTTATCAGGGATTAGGCACTCTAGAGAGCTTCTCTTCTGATAGCACACAACTAACTTTGTGGATTTGATTTAAAAACATTTGTTATGGTTCTTTTTCTCACATACAGTATGTTCAAAACAAAATATTTGCTTGATAATATCTTTGTAGAATTTTGAGGCTTACTTCAAGTGTAGCTAATACAAGTTATATAGACCTGTAAGCTTTGATTCCTTTTAGGGATTTATGACTCCTAGTAATTGATATGGAAGCATTTTAGGAAAGCAGGAAGGGGATCTCTTGTCTTCACCCCCATACAAAGACATCTTCTTGAGAAAACACATAGTCATGCTAATACCCAGACCAAGGAAATAAAGATCTGATTTGATTTCCTGTCATTAGAAAGAGACATAGTCATGAGGCATTATTCTCCAACTGTCTTGCACTCCTCTGTGCTCACATTATCTAATCATGATTTTGGGCATGGTCATGGATTAAGAACTGATCACTTTATTGCAGCTTCTTCAGTTGCATTATTCAGACATTTAAAGTTATTATTTAATTTAAGAGCCAGGGTCTTTCCAGAATAGACCTTTTTCTTTTTTTTTTTTTTTTTTTTACTTTTCTTTTTCTTTTTTTCTTTTAATTTTTCTTGTTTTCCTTTTAATTTTTCTTTTCCTTTTCCTTTTCCTTTTTCTTTTTTCTTTTTCTTTTTCTTTTTCTGTTTCTTTTTCTTTCTCTTTTTCTTCTTCTTTTCCTTTTTCTTTTTCTTTTTCTTTTTCTGTTTCTTTTTCTTTCTCTTTTTCTTCTTCTTTTCCTTTTTCTTTTTCTTTTTCTTTTTCTGTTTCTTTTTCTTTCTCTTTTTCTTCTTCTTTTCCTTTTTCTTTTTCTTTTTCTTTTTCTGTTTCTTTTTCTTTCTCTTTTTCTTCTTCTTTTCCTTTTTCTTTTTCTTTTTTTCTTTCTCTTTTTCTTTCTCTTTTTTCAGTTTCATCATTTGACAAACCTCAAGAGTGGTTATTCTCTGTATTTAATACTTCATCCATTATTTGTATTTAATATTTAGGTTTTGTTAGACATTCTTATCCTGGGTATTGTGGGTAATTGGTGCTGAGAGAATTAAAACAGGCAAATGCCCTTCACTTATTTGGGCAGACAGGAGGTTAGTGAGTAAAACAACGTTGGCATGGGACGATGCTCAAGTGTAATGACTCCGCCTCAATTTAAAACAACATTACAGTTAATAATGTGTTTAGATAGATTGGCTTGGAAGCCTATGCTACTTTTGCTCTGCTCTTCCAAACTAGATAGTTCACTCTGGAACCTGATAAAAGGGCAGTCTCATCTGTGATGGTTCCCTGATCTAATCAACATCTATAAATCTCTGACAGGTGGGTGTCAAGATGAAAGTGCCAGCCTCTTTTTGGTGGTGCCCAGTGACAGCACAAGAAACAACAAGTACAAGCTAGAACACAGGAGGCTCCACCTCAACACGAGGAGACATTTCTTTGCAGTGAGGGTGACAGAACACTGCAACAGGCTGTCTGGTGAANACCAGGCATAGGCTCTAAATGCCTGCAGGCTCTCGACCTGCACAGCCAGCCTGACATTGTGCCAAGCCTACACATGGCATTGCAAGGCTGCTGCTGAATGGGGAGTCAAGAGGAACCAGGTCAGAGACTGTGCCAGACTCCAGCTGCCTGAGGAAAGAGCCTGGGAAACTCCAAAGCCTCTAACAGCTTTGAGACCACTGACAGCAACCCCTCCACGTGCTTTGGGTGCTGTCTGATACTATTTTGTGAGTAAATACTTCAAGCCTCTTGTAATGACTAATTGCCTTCTGCCATAAGCAGAAAGGAGTTTCCTGCATCCATCCAGTGGCTAAGCAGGATAATGAACTGCCAGCAGTGTAGTGACTGCAGGAACCTTCTCTTCCAGTATGATGTTTGCCTTTGCTGGGTACCTCTTACAGTGTTCCAATTTTGCCTGTTCCCTGTGCTTATAAATTTCCAAACCCTGTGTTTTGAACCTTGTAACTAAGTTTTCTGGTGAGATTTAATGCTAATAAACAATTTCCATAGTTATTAACAATCTCTGCCTGGATATCAAAATTAATATAGATTCTTCATTTTGCATCATTCGTAACAGTCTGTTTATTAAATTTATAATCCTTTAGTTAATTTCAGATAATCTCCTTAGGTCTCACATAAAAAAAGATAGCAGAAATACAAGTGGAGACTTCCTTTACAATAGGCCCACTTAGTATTTCTGCTCCTTTTTACTTCAGTCCATCACATGCATTCATTTCCACTACAGTGACCAATCTCCTTACCTCATCATCTTGTAAACCACAAATGTTAAAAGTTTTGCTATATTTCAACACCAAAAATTCAGGGGTTCTTTCACAAGCACCAATTCTGGATGCCACTGAATGTCCTGATCTGGGGGTTATGCTCAAAATAGAGAATCTTAAAATACAGACTTCAGAGCAAGATCTGCCTGGCTAGAAAAAGTTGTACTTTAAATAGAGAATGTGGTTGTTTTAAGTCACAGTTTTTTTTTTTTTTTTGAGAAAGACTGCATCAGCCTTCTGTAGATGTCTTTATAATGAGCTCCCACATTAATTTTAAGAAATCAGTATGATGTGCTGCTTGCAGATTATAATGTAATTCTGTAATACAAATTAGATCAGCTTTGAATGTCTTTGAAACCCAGTGTGTTAAAAATGGTATGTACAGGTTAAAAGATACAGATTCAGAACACCTGGATTTACATGAAATTATCACACATGCTTTGATAGAGTCCTAGACTGATTCAAAAGAGCAAGTTTCATATGAAGCTGTCTCATTTTCTTTGATAGCCACCTTGATCTTTATGCAGTCATCTATTAATTATATTACAGATAAGGTAAATAAAAGTGTTGAAATATTGAGATCACAGCCTCCTTTTTTCTTGTGAAGACTAAAGGTATGCTTCTATGAAGTCTGTGCACAAGGAGGGCTGATAAAGGTATTCTTCAGCTGTCAGACTGTATTTATTTTGACACGTGACTGAAAGATCTAGAGTTCAGTAGCTAAGAGCATATCTGAAGGGCTGAAACTTATATGTGATCTAGACCAAAGCTGCTGTAAGACAGTCTATGGATTTTCCAAGCCCGGTGCATTGGATAACACTATGAAGGTTTCCCTGGTGGAATTGTATTTCATTTAATTCTCAAAAGTCTGTGTGCTAAGCCCAGCTCTGCAATGTGCTGATCACACCCTACAACTGCCACTAACATCACTGTGCTTTCAAGCTTGTTTCAGCTAAAGTTTGGCCTGTCTGATTTCTTCACACAAGCAGCTCAGAGGCTTTACCCCTACTCGTTCTAGAGGAGCTCATCATGGGGTTTGCAGATTAAACATAGAAAAGTTGTTTATTTGATCAGTGTTCAAGGTTTAGCTGTGTAGGTTTCACAATTTTCCAACCCATTTTTTTTTTAAGGTGGCAACATTTAGCTAATAAGCTGTACTCTTACAGCTAGGCAGCTGTGGCTGCAAAGTACTCTTTCTCAAGAAATTGGCTTATCTGTTTATTTTTGATTCAGAACCTTCCAAAAGCAAAACCATTTGCTTTCAGTAAGCCTAAAGAGAGATGTCTAAACTCTAAAAGGTATTTATCTCTGTAGAGATGGAATTTTCAGCCAAACTAAATGCATTTGCTTACTTTAATATTTCAGTGTTCTGCCCTCTATAGAAACAGAGATAGAACTTGCCACCAAAATAAGAACAAAAAAAAAACCCAATCAAAGCATGGTTATATCTGCTAGAACAATAGGGGGGTTTAAACAAACATACAAGTCCCTATACAATGCCATCTCTCATGCAATAGAATCACAGAATCGTAGAATGGTAAGGTTGGAAGGAGACCTCAAGGATCATCTAGTTCCAACCCCCTGCCATAGGCAGGGACACCTCCCACTAGTACAGGTCACTCAAGGCCTCCTCCAACCTGGCCTTGAACACCTCCAAGGAGGGAGCAGCCACAACCTCCCTGGGCAACCTGTGCCAGTGTCTCACCACCCTCACTGCAAACAACTTCCTCCTAACATTCAGTTTAAATCTTCCCTCTGCCACTTTAAACCCATTGCCCCTTGTCCTGGCATTGCAAGACCTTGTCAATAGTCCCTCCCCAGCCTTCCTGTAGACCCCCTTCAGATACTGGAAGGCCACTCCAAGGTCTCCTGGAAGCCTTCTCTTCTCCAGACTGCAGAGCCCCAACTCTTGTAGCCTGTCCTCATAGCAGAGCTGCTGCAGCCCTCTGAGCATGTTCATGGCCTCCTCTGGACCCTGGTTTAATTCAATTCATTGCCTATGCAAGCATTGGCATTGTAAGAAGGTGTCTCCAGAAGTTTTCTTTTCTTCTTTTCTTTTTTTTTTTTGATACACCATTTTTTCAGTTTGAATCTGATACCAACATCTCTCTACAAATCTCACTGTGGGGTCATCAAAAGTGGACACCTTTCTCTCCGCTGAGGTGTTTAAAATGTGAAGTAACAATTTGCTTAATCAATAGTTCTAGATCCTCAAGTTCCTTAATGGTGTATTTCTCCTTTAAGGGATTCTTTTTCTAGTTGTGTATGTTTCAGTCATAGTCTTTAAAGGGTTTATTTTCCAAACATGCATATCATTCCTACCACCATTGATGATATTTATGCTACGAACGTATGAATAGGCAAAACAGTCTTTATGCTTTTAAAAGTGGTTTATATAAATATTGCAATAATAAAACTATTCAGAACCCTGTCCAGTATTTTTCTGTACTAAAGTTCTTTTGTAAACTCACTTTGTAGTCAAGACAGATGAGTTTTTTGTAAGTTTATTTTTCTCGAACCGAGGAATGCAATTAGGTGACTTTTATCTAAAACATAAATCTGCTGACTTGCCCTTAAAGTTTTGGAAAATAAGGAAGCAGGCAATGGTTACAGCAAGAATTGCCTGGACTGCAATTATGTAGGTGCTTACTCCTAATTCTTTGGTTTCCTCTAAAGAGACATTATATGGAAAAACTATGTAAGGCTACATGCAAGCAGGAGAGAGAGCGTGGAGAATGAAAGGGAAAAAAGTTGGACCCAAATCCCCCTACAGGAAAACACAGAGAAAAGTGTAAAAAAATAATATTCTTCTTATTGGAAGACCATATAGAAAACTGTAATAAACAATATTCTTTTCATTGGAAGAACATATAGAAAAGGTGGTGTCCCTGGGAGGTGTCCCTGCCTATGGTAGTGGGTTGGAATTCGATGATCCTTGAGGTCCCTTCCAACCCTACCATTCTATGATTCTGTGAAAAGTGTAAAAATCAATATTCTTCTTATTGGAAGACCATATAGAAAAGTGTAAAAATCAATATTCTTCTTATTGGAAGACCATATAGAAAAGTGTAAAAATCAATATTCTTCTTATTGGAAGACCATATAGAAAAGTGTAAAAATCAATATTCTTCTTATTGGAAGACCATATAGAAAAGTGTAAAAATCAATATTCTTCTTATTGGAAGACCATATAGAAAAGTGTAAAAATCACTATTATTCTTATTGGAATAACATACAGAAAACTGTAAAAATCAATATGCTTCTTATTGGAAGAACATATAGAAAAGTGTAAAAATCAATATTCTTCTTATTGGAAGAACATATAGAATAGTGTAAAAAACAATATTTTTCTTATTTGAAGACCATATAGAAAACTATAATAAACAATATTCTTTTTATAGGAAGACCATATAGAAAACTGTAAAAATCAATATTATTCTTATTGGAAGACCATATAGAAAAATGTGAAAAAACAATATTCTTTTTATTGGAAGACCATATAGAAAACTGTGAAAAAAACAATATTCTTTTTATTGGAAGACCATATAGAAAACTGTAAAAATCAATATTCTTTTTATTGGAAGAACATATAGAATAGTGTAAAAAACAATATTCTTCTTATTGGAAGAATGTACAGAAAAGAGCAAAAATCAATATTCTTACTGGGAGACCATATAGAAAACTGTGAAAAAACAATATTCTTTTTATTGGAAGACCATATAGAACACTGTAAAAAATAATATTATTCTTATTGGAAGACCATATAGAAAACAGTAAAAATCAATATTCTTCTTATTGGAAGGCCATATAGAAAATTGTAAAAATCAATATTTTTCTTATTGGAAGACCATATAGAAAACTATGAAAAAACAATATTCTTCATATCAGAAGACCAAGTAGCATCCTCTGCTAGAGAGGCTTTCATTGAAGCCAACGCAATGATTTGTATCTTAAAATCATATTTGGTGCAAAATAAAGAGCAGTAACATCTGTGCTTGGGAAAAAAAAAAACCAAACAACTGTAGTGTAGCAATGCACTAACAGAGATGAGAGAGGTGGTAAATATGTATATTTTCCATAAAACAGGAGTACTGCCAACAGATGAGTAGTTTGGCCTCTGAGAGTAACTTTGACAGGTTTCCTTTCGTAAGCCTTTTAAAGACACCTTTCGGTGGATGTGAATGTCCATTGTTGTCCTGGCCTTTGGGTAGTTTCTGTATAGTTATCAAAACTGAAAAATTACATAGGTTTAAAGTCATCTGCTTGCTTGACAATTTTGGAAGCTACCCCTTGAATTGCTACACTATATTGGACCCCACAGGATATACCTATATGGACAGACAGAAAATATCCAGGGCCTTGCTATACAGATTTACTCTTTTTGGTTGTTGCTTTCGAGGGTTTTGGTTGGTTGGTTGGTTGGGGGTTTTTTTCAGTTTTCCTGAGGTGAGGAAATAAAAAAATTTAAAAACCACCAAAAAAACCCAGTTGTCATAATCATAGAGTATGCTCACAGAAATACTTTGCTATTCAGGCACATGCCGTAGTAAGGAAGTAACTTATTCTGCCTTTTTATTATGTCTATTGAATAATTATTGACATCATTAATTAGTTTTCTCTTTTCCTCTGAATTAATTTATGTATATATTAATTTAGATAGAGATAGAGATACAGATGATTCTATGATTCTATACAGATACAGATAGAGATATAGAGATGATAGAGATAGATAGAGATAGAGATAGAGATAGAGAGATAGAGATAGAGATAGAGAGATAGAGATAGAGATAGAGAGATAGAGATAGAGATAGAGAGATAGAGATAGAGATAGAGAGATAGAGATAGAGATAGAGAGATAGAGATAGAGATAGAGAGATAGAGATAGAGATAGAGATAGAAATAGAGATAGATATAGATGATAGAGAGAGATAGTGAGATATAGTTGATATAGAGATTAGAGAGAAATGGATGATAGAGNTAGAGATAGAGATAGAGATAGAGATAGAGATAGAGATAGAGATAGAGATAGAGATAGATAGTGACAGATACATAGAGATAGAGATACAGAGAGAGAGAGAGATAGAGAGATAGAGATAGAGATTATAGATATAGATATAGATATAGATATAGATATAGATATAGATATAGATATAGATATAGATATAGATATAGATATAGATATAGATATATCTCACCTGTTGTTTGGATCTTTGGGATTTTTATTGTTGTTTTGGTTTGATCTCTGTTTTTTCATGGTTAAAAACAGATAAATAAATACAACAATCTCCATGTCATTCATTGAAGTATCAAATTCAACTGCAAAACTTTCCAGATTATCTCCAAATGGTTCTGGATTGTCTAACACAGGCCAACACCTCATACTATGCAGTGGTATAGTTGAAGAAAAACACAATCCACAAGTTGCTAGGGACACTAGAATCGTAGCCACAGGCATCTTTTGGTGTTCTCAAATTGCTCCTTGCCCTCCCTGCAACTGTGGGAGCTAGAGTGAGCATGCTGCTTATTGATGTGCAGACACACAAAACTTGTGATAACACCATGGGAGTCATTAGAGAGGGGTGAACATTAGGCCACCTGTTCTAGGTGGCAAAACGATTTTTTAGTAGAACGTGGGCTTCCCTTCAAAGGAAAGTATCAGATGAATAGGAGGGGGATTTACTTTTTTTTCTCTTTCATAGAATTTTTATTTCAGTACCTCTTTTCCATCTTTTCCAACCAGTTATTTTGACCCCTAAGTCCTACACTGAATAATAAACAAAATCCAGTTCTTTTGTTTGAATTGACTGTGGCTGAGCCCTTAGAAGTAGAATACTGAAATATTTTATTTAGTTTTTATGAAGAAATTTTATCTTTAATATACTTTTCTTTAAGTAGCTACAGTTTCTGTGCTAAACACAGGTCTATCATGCATTAATATATTGCAGAACATATTTTTAAAGATAAGCTAACAGTTACTCTCTTCTGCTTGATTGAAAACTCTGCACCTTTGTTTGAAAAATCAAAATGAGTATTTCCTGGGAGGGAAAAAAAATCTGTATCCACAAGATTAAAAGACACAGATATCTAAGATCTGTTGGGGAATTCTGAGACAGTTCTCTATTGATAAATTATTATAATATCTTGACTTAACCATGTTTTGAAAGGTCACTCACCTTCTGATAACAAAGGCTGATATTTCAGACCTCAGCTTCCTCTTCCAGGTACTAAGCGTCTGAGAAAACCCAACAGTATCGCACACCAGAGGCTATTCAACAGGATCAACAGTCTGCAACTCATGTCCTCATATCAAACTTCACCTGCTTCTCAGCACACACTATGCCAAAGCTGCAGAGTTTGTATTTATGTGCTGCATGTAACATTTCTGTACACACTTTCCAATAGAAAAGTAAGCTTCTCAAGGAATCACAGAATCACAGAATGTCAGGAGCTGGAAGGGACCTCCAAAGTTCATCCAGTCCAACCCCCCTGCCAGAGCAGGATCTCCTAGACCAGATCACACAGGAACACATCCAGGCAGGATTTGAGTATCTCCAGAGAGGGAGACTCCACAACCCCCCTGGCAGCCTGTTCTAGGGTTCTGTCACTCTAACAGGGAAAAAATTCCTCCTCATGTTTAAATGAAACTTCCTATGCCTCAGCTTCCACCCATTGCGCCTTGTGCTGTCTTTGGGCATCACCCAGCAGAGCCTGGCTGCAGCCTCCTGACACTCACCTTTCTATTTTGATACCCATTGCTAAGGTCACCTCTCAGGCTCCTCTTCTCCCAGCAGCACAGCCCCAGCTCCCTCAGGCTCTCCTTCTAGCAGAGATATTCCGCTCCCTTTAGCATCTTTGTGGCTCTGGCCTGGACTCTCTCAAGCAGTTTCATATCCCTCTTGAACTGGGGGGACCAGAACTGGACAATTGTGGAGCCCAGAACTGGTCCCAGGAGCATAATATTTTTTTTCCAGAAGAAATATAAATTTTATTAAAATGAAACTTTAGAAAGTTGGTGTATATATGTCTAGAGAGAGGTCGCTTTCCTTTTCACTTTTTTTTCATCCAAATTCTGATTTCTTTTCCTTTTGTCAGCTTAAATTAGGCTTTTAATGTTATTTTAATGATTTGTATTTAACATGTACTAAAAATACTCTGGGCCCAGTGTTATCACAGCTGTGAAATTTGATTTTTATCCCCTTTGATAAAAGACTTGTGGGAGTATAAAGATTTTTATAACAATGCATCCTGAGGAGGTAAAAATAATCAATATAATACAACTTTAAAAAAAAATAAAAATAATTTGCACAGTGCTCCTGACCATAGAAATGATTAAACAAGCACCAAGTAGGATCACCATTGCTTGTAAGGTGGTGTGACTTAACCATTACTATCCACTCCTGCTTTTTATATATCAAATTTTGGCATAATGACAACAGCTCCAATGCTTTTCATAGGGTCATATGGTAATTTAGTAGAAAGAACCTCCCAAGGTGATCTGGTCCAGTAAGGCCAACTGAAATCCATCCAGCTGAGTTTTGCATATCTCTACAAACAGATAAATAAAATAATAATTAAAAAAAAAAAAAAAAAAAAAAGTCTGCACATATTTGAAAACTCTTGTGGAGAAGAAATTATTCACAATATCTGAAAGCTGCACATCCCATCCACCAGTGCACAGTGTCACTGTGCAGCTCTGGTCTTCTGCATTCTCTATGAAAAAAGTCACAGGCTCACAGGATCTCAGGGGTTGGAAGGGACCCAAAGAGATCATCCAGTCCAACTTCCCTGGCACAGCAAGACCAGACAGTCTAGCTCAGGGCACACAGGAATGCATCCAGATAGGCCTTGCAAGGCTCCACAGGAGACTTCACAACCTCTCTGGGCAGCCTATGCCAGTGCTCTGGGACCCTTCCAGGCAAGAAGTTGCCCCTTGTGTTGAGCTGGAACCTCCTGTGCTGCAGCTTCCATCCATTGCCCCTTGTCCTATTCCAGGGAGCAAGGGAGCAGAGCCTGTCCCCCACTCCTGACCCCCAGCCCTCAGAGATTTATAAACATTGATTAAATCCCCTCTCAGGCTTTTCCAGACTAAGCAGCCCCAAGTCCCTTAGCCTCTCCTCAGCAGGCAGTGCTCCAGGCCCCTCATCATCCTTGTAGCCCTCCTCTGGACCTCCTCCAGCAGATCCCTGTCCCTCTTAAACTGGGGAGCCCAAAACTGATCACAGTACTCAGAATGGGGTCATAAGATTTTGCTTTCTGTTTTTATTGCTGAACAAATAAACATCTCAGCCTTCCTAGAGGTGTTCAGTGCCACAGCCTCAGTTCAACCTGGTGGTTCTTCAACAGGCTCTCTCCAGCAGGTTACTGCCTGACTTCCACTAACTGGGAAATACAAAATGGACCCAGTACTCCAGGTACATCCTCTCCTTATTGCTGAGCAGAGAGGAACACTTTCCATGGTTGGATTACCAATGCCCTTTGGCTGGAAATTATCATCAGTTTTCTTTTTATTTATTTTGGTTGCATCAGAGAGCCACAGCTGGAAGGATGCTGAGTGGCACAGACATGACCAAGGGGATGCAGGTATGGGCTATGTTACTGTATAATTGGGTTGATTTCTCTCCACTTTCTCTTTCATCAATGCTCCTGCTTGCAAAAGTGACTTTGTTTAGCCTAACCAACACAGGCTCTTTGATCTCTCAGTTTCTCTGAGATGTTAGTTGCCTCTTGTTAGCTCCTTTAGGAAGCTAACAAGGTATAAGCCTTCAGATTGGAAACAAACTCATAGCAGAGACACAGGAGAAACACACACACCCCCATGCTAGCCCATGGCCTGGTTGCTCCTCACTGTTTTCACTCTTTGCAGCCTTCTGTGGACCTCCTGGTCCACAAGCCACTGTCAAGGCTCACCTCAGCCTTCATCTGTGCTCTCCCACTCTCACAGAGCTTACATCCAAGCTTTTACACCTCACACTGCTTTCTCTGAGGGCCTGGTCACAGTCTGCTCTCTCTAGAACTAGCCTCTGAAGAACTTGAGCATGATGTGTTATGATACTTTTCACCCTCAGGTCGAATTTGCCATACTACCTTATTTTGGTCAGAAGCTCCCTGGGCTCTCTGCCACATAGTGGGGATGGGAACAGACATCAAGAGGACCAGAGACACACATCTACTGAAGTCAAAAGAATTTTGCAATACAGAAAACAAAGCCAGGTAATCTCTGCCCAACTTCTCAGCTGCTGTGGAAGAGATCTACCTTCTTCACTGGAAGTCACAAAAGGTATTATATTAATGTTATTTTTGATTACCAGGAGATGATGCCCAGCCTGGCAAGCCTGATGCCTGTTCCCTGCCTTCAGGATAGCTCACTATCCTTCAGCCCAACTACTAAGTCTAAGCTACCTTCAACTACTGCAAGGCACTGGGTCCATGTTCAGTAAGTCTGTGCACTACAGATGCTTCTGATGCCTGCAGGAGACTGGAAAAAAATGCATTTGACCCTTCTGCAGGATGTTTGTTGTCTCTTTCTGGAGAGAATCTCAGTCAGGGTCAAGGCCACAGGTAGTGGCTGCACTGCTGCTAGTTTCTCACTGTCTCCTGGTTCAATGTCATCTTGACCTTCAGCAGATCTGGGCCCCCAGTGACCTGGCAGAGCAAAACTGTTTTTTTCCCATATGTTCTCCCCATATGTTCATTTCCTGCTCTGTAAAATACATTTTCAAATATTCCACTTTTAACTTTTATTACTTTTTTTAAAAGTTATTATTGTCTATTTATCAGTTTTGTTTTTTTTCTTGACAAGATAAATATTGATCACTCATGGTCAAGACTTCCATCACTCTGGACAAGTAATTAACAAAACTCTCTGTATAACACAAGATCAAAACTATAAGACATTTTTCTTGTGTTTCAGTGTGCTCTGACAAAATATTTCTTACATCAGTAATCTTCAACAAGCAATATGGCATCTAAAATACTTTGTATCAATGGCAGAAACTTCTTGAAGGTAATGCTGAATAACATTACTCTGCTTTGTGTGCAATTAAAGGTAATAATAGAAGTTAGTACCAAATAATTGAAATTAATTTAAACAGTTTCTGAAATTATATGCCACAATTTAGGGAACCACTCAAAAGCAGTTATCTACCAACACCTGGGTTTCAAAAGAGATAATTTTACCTCATTTTGGTTAAAATCATGTAGAAGAGTTCAAGACTGCTATTTCCAGCATTGCTAAGAAGAATGAGCTTGAAAAATCACTTTCACATAAACCCAAAACGAAACTTTGATATGTTTGTCACAACATCAATAGCAGAAATATAATAATACCTTCATTATTATAGTTGGACTCATAGACACAAAGGTTAAATAAGAGGATTTGAAGAAAGTTTAAGTAAGATGGTATTACTGAGACTTTTGGTAAGTAAAACCATCATTCTTTCATCTGACCTTTAAGCTACTATAAGCAGGTGGCTGTCAGTAGCTCTTCAGCTTATTTTCTGATAAATTTAAGATCTGGCCCCCAGCACAGGAAGGACATGGAAGTGTTGGAGTGGGTCCAGAGGAGGCCACGAAGATGATCAGAGGGCTGCAGCAGCTCTCCTATGAGGACAGGCTGAGAGAGTTGGGGCTCTGCAGCCTGGAGAAGAGAAGGCTTTCAGGAGAACTTAGAGAAGCCTTCCAGGATCTGAAGGGGGCTACAGGAAGGCTGGGGAGGGACTATTGACAAGGTCTTGTAATGACAGGACAAGGGGCAATGGGTTTGAACTGGCAGAGGAGAGATTGAAACTGGATGTTAGGAGGAAGTTGTTTGCAGTGAGGGTGGTGAGACACTGGCACAGGTTGCCCAGGGAGGTTGTGGCTGCTCCCTCCCTGAAGGTGTTCAAACACCTTACCAGTTTGCCAGTTCAAACCCATTGCCCCTTGTCCTGTCATTGCAAGACCTTGTCAATAGTCCCTCCCCAGCTTTCCTGTAGCCCCTTTCAGATACTGGAAGGCTACTCTAAGGTCTCCTGGAAGCCTTCTCTTTTCTAGGCTGCAGAGCCCCAACTCTCTCAGCCTGTCCTCATAGCAGAGCTGCTGCAGCCCTCTGAGCATCTTCATGGCCTCGTCTGGACCTGCTCCAACAGTTCCATGTCCTTCCTGTGCTGGGGGCTCCCTTCCTACCTCTTTAGGTGCCCCATTTTTAACAGCATTGAGAATATAGAAAGTATTTAAGGATACTGAAATAACTCAGTGGAAGCATTCTCTCTCCAGTTAAACATCTTGAAGGTAAAGGGGAGAGATCCATAGCTTATCCCCTCAACAAAAGCAAGAAATCTTTAAGGTTAGGGGCATAACTAAAAATATAATAGCTACAAATTATCAAATGTGTTTATGTGATGTTTAAGTGATGACATAATATATCCCAGATAGATGTTTTCAAGATAAAACTTCAGGGAAGGTAAAACTTCAGGCATTCAAAGACTTGTGATTCAATGCTTGAAATCCTCTGGGTTAAAAATGTATGGAGCATGAGTGCACTACTACAGTTTTACACAGATGAAACTTCATTGATCTCTGGCATGAAAGTAGAATGCTGAAGCGGTAAATCAGACCTTTGCACTTCCTACAGGTCTAACAAAATGTTTTCTAAAGCAATATAAGCAAACCCAAAACCAATGACTGTGCTGGTTTGAGGCTAATTGGAATATTTTAATGAAAAACATAGATTATAGGCTGAGAAAAACAAACAATAGTGATGTCTGCTTCACTCATAGGCTTGCTGAGATGTACAAAAACAAGGACACAAATATAGCTAAGATAGAGAGTTTAGAGAGTGAGTCTCTGTCTCTGGGAGCTGCTGTATCTTCTGCTTTCTGCTGTGTAACCCAACTCATCACTCTGCTTCTACCCCCCCTGGCCAATCCTTCAAACTCACCTTGCACATTAGGCAGACCCTGGGGTAAGGTAGAGGGGTGGAAAGAAGGTGGAAGGGTGGTTGGGAGCCCCTCCTGGGCACTCTAACTTCTGGGAGGGGGATTTTGTTTCTGTACTACCTTTAACTTGTATATTTCTGTAATTATTCCTGTCTATTGTGTATATCTCTGCTTGTACATTGTGCTGAGCTGTAAACAGAGCTTCAGTCCTTAATTTCCAGCTGGCTGAGTCTAGTCTGAGTGATTTTACAAAGTTGGGGGGGGCCAGGGAACTCCCAAAACATCACAATGACATAATAATAAGAGTCCCATTTGTGCCTTGCTNGGGGGGGGGCAGGAAACTCCCAAACCATCACAAATTACAAAAACAAACAAACAAGAAAACTTCCAATCCCCTCCCTCCACCACACAGCAACAAAAAAACAAGAAACAAAACAAAACCAAAAAAAAAATCACAAATCCAGAAACTGTTCTGGGGAAAAAAACCCAAATCCATACTCCATACTGATTTTAAAATGTCTCTCTTGAACATACCAGGAAAGTGGAAAAGAAATAAAAGTGGTACTTATTTTGCAGTGACCTGAATTTAGCATCAGATGTTAAAATCAAGACACGAAATTTTGGTAGACAGATAAAAGTCAGAACAGAGACCTGACCACATGCCGGATGATATTAGTGGCAGATGTGATCGTCAGAAGTGTGATGGCATTTCCTCTGAATAGGAGAATGTACTCTTCAAACTTTGATGTTAACATGATTAGCAATGAAAGTATGCTTTGTTCCTTTGCCTTCACATGGTCTCAATATTGGCAGTTATCGTTTACTTGTATTTTTAAATCAAATATTATCCTGCCCTGTATTCATGTGCAGATGCTTTGCGCAACGCTGCTTTCTCTGGTGGACCTAAAAGAAAACTGTGAACCCATGTACTGAACAGGGGCTAAATGCATTCTTTTTTTTCTTTTCTTTTACTTGATTCCCATTTTTTTACTGAAACTGCCAGTACCATGCTTTCTGCTTCACACCAATATCGCTACTACTTTGTCAGTTACCCCCAGACAGCTACTAATTGACTGCAAACACAACTTTATGACTGCAGCTTTATTAAGCAACAAGATTTACAGGCAATAACATAATCAATACACATTACTATATCATGTAATCAAGTAAGATTCTCACAAGCTTTGCCTGTAGCCTGAAATATACTGAACATCATTATGACTAGTGATAGCAGTTGTCCAAATATGATACAAATGATTATTTCTATATTACAGAATCACCATGGTTGTAAAAGACCTCTAAGAGCATCAAGCCCAAGCGTTATCTAACTCTACCAGGGCTACTACTACACCATGTCTGCACAGCTTTTAAGCACATCCAGGGATCAACCACTTAGCTGGGCAAAGATGCTTCCAGTCTTTGATAGCCCTTTTGCTACAGAAGCTTTTCCTAATGTCTAACCTAAAACTTCCCTAGTGCAGCTTGATGCCATTTCCTCTTGTCTCATCAACTATGAATTGTAAGGAGACAAACACCCACCTTTCTACAATCTCTCTTCAAGTAGTTGTAGAGAGGTCTCTCCTCAGCCTTCTTTTTTTTTCAGATGAAGTAACCTCAGCCCCCTCAGAAGACTTAAGACTCTTCAAGAACTTCGTTGCACCTCTCTGGACCCACTCCAGCACCTCAATGTCTGTCTTGTACTGCATTGCCCAAAACTGAACACAGGACTCAAGGTGTGGCCTCGCCAGTGCTGTGTACAGTGAGACAATCACCTCTCTATGCCTACTGGCCACACTGTTCCTAATGTAGGCCAGGATGCCACTGGTCTTCTTAGCCACCCATGTACATTGCTGGGTCATGTTCAGCTGGCTGTGGATCAGCATCTCTGAGTCCCTTCCTGCCTAGCAGCTTTCCAGTCACTCAGTCCCAAGCCTGAAGCATTGCATGGGGTAGTTGCAAAGCAAATGTAGGACTCAGCACTTGGCCACATTGAAGCCCACATGACTGGCCTTAGCCTGTTAATTCAGCCTGTTAAGTCCCTCTGAGAGATTCCCTAACTCCCAGCAAGCCAACATTGATACCTAACTTGGTGCTGTCTTCAAACTTACTGAATCATAGGTTGGAAGGGACCTCAAAGCTCATCCAGCTCCAACCCCCTGCCATAGGCAGGGACACCTCCCACTAGCACAGGTCACTCAAGGCCTCATCCAACCTGGCCTTGAACACCTCNATTTTTTTCGTGAGGATTCTATATGGAACCGTATCAGAGACTTTACTGAAGTCCAGGTAAACAACATCCAAGTGGTGGAAACATTCAAAGTGCAAAAATACATATCCTCTCTCAAATGAAGGGGAAACATCCTGTTTATTCCACATATATCCTCATTTGTCACCTAAAAACTCTCATTCATCCATCTTATAACAGTTGTGCATGAATGTCACTGTGATGGAAATTAGAATAGCAAGGTCTGCTCCTGACAACACACTGGGGCCAATCCTCTTATTCAAACTTGGGTGAATATGCCTGGAATTCAGTGATGCTTCCTGTATTTGACAGGTTGCTACTGTGGGTGAAGATTGCACATCCAAACAAAACAGGGAAAATGTTGTTAAGTCTTGCACACCAGAACACCACTGACTATCTTTCAGCTGCTGCAACAAATCTAGATGTACTTATAAAGTTCTTTGAACCTGAAACAGAATTCACAGTTTGCATTAACTTTATCTGTACATGAATGAATGGCATTTCATACCATAGATTCAATTCAAATGCTATGTTTTCAGAGACTGAAAAGTAGTCTCTTTTCAATCAAAATATTAATTATTTTTACCAGAGGAAAGGCATAGGAGACCTTGGAGTGGTGTTCCAGTATCTGAAGGGGGCTACAGGAGGGCTGGGGAGGGACTATTGACAAGGTCTTGTAATGACAGGATGAGGAGGAATGGGTTTAAACTGGCAGAGGGGAGATTGAATTTGGATGTTAGGAAGAAGTTCTTATTGTTATTAATACAATTAACTTATGTATCCATTGATGTGTGTTGCATTTTAATTATGGCTTTTTGACTTATCCAATAATACATATTAATAAGATGATTTGGCTCATATTTTGAGGACAGTGTAAACTGTTGCTTTGATGTTTAATGGCCAGTGTAGACCTGAGCAGGATTTTTGCCTGCTCACAGGCACACAAATCAGACTATATATTTGCACACAAATCAGACTATATATTTTTGTGCATTAGTGCATTTACATATATTTTTGACTTGACTGACTCGACTTTAGGCTTACTAAATTGTTGTCAGCTTCCTGCTTCTGCCCATGAGCCCATGAAGCTCATATCTCTTTTGTATTTGTTCTTTCTAATGGCACAAGAATATATATTTGCATGGCAACACACATTGAACTCAGCCTGTATCAAACATCACTAGTCCATTGAAGGCATTGAATCAGGATAGCACTGAAACTAGAAATAAAGTGAATAAAAAAAAAAAATCAAACCAAAAAAACAACAAACAATTGAATGAAAATAACTCTGGAAAACAGTATTATGAGAAAATCCTTCATATGTCTTGCAATGACAGGACAAGGGGCAATGGGTTTGAACTGACAGAGAGGAGATTTAAAACAGACATTAGGAAGAAGTTGTTTGCAGTGAGGGTGGTGAGACACTGGCACAGGTTGCCCAGGGAGGTTGTGGCTGCTCCCTGCCTGGAGGTGTTCAAGGCCAGGTTGGAGGAGGCCTTGAGTGACCTGTTCTAGTGGGAGGTGTCCCTGCCTATGGCAAGGGGTTGGAACTGGATGAGCTTTGAGGTCCCTTCCAACCTAAACCATTCTATGATTCTGTGATATGATTCTATGCCAACTTTGAAAGCCATGTCTGGACTGCTCTGTTGAAATTTGGTTCTTCTGAAAGCCCTGAGGTCAAATTCCCTGTCCAAATTTCTCTACTGCTTCAATCTACTTTTGAAATGTTCTCTGGGGCATGATGTTGGTTGAACGGGGAAATGAGTGGGAGAGAACCCTCCAATATATATCCCAACACAGTGTCAATACCTGTGCTCTGTAATGCCTCTCATAAAGAGTCTAAACTTGCCCATACCTCTCTCACAAGACTTTGTGGCATAAGATCTTGAGATCTTCATGCCATGACCCTACTCCTCTTCCTGCACAGAATGCATCTCTTCAAAAAAGGCAAGGCACAAACGGGACTCTTATTACTAAGTATGTCATTGTGATGGTTTGGG
>WBNM01036021.1:0-14173 GCA_013399055.1 Ramphastos sulfuratus | reverse complement strand
AATTAGAAATAATACAGAAATGAAAGCTCCCTCCTAGACAAATNTATCCCTCAGCAAACCAATGAATGATACAGACTTCATAATTATTTTATTTTCACAACCAGTGGTCTAATTTCTCTCATTAAAATATTTCAGTTATTCTCAAAACAGCACACCTGTTTCTGCCCGTAATGACAAGAGAGTGACAGAAACATACCCATGTATATCACAGAATCACAGAACATCAGGGGCTGGAAGGGACCTCGAAAGCTCATCCAGTCCAACCCCCCTACCGGAGCAGGATCTCCTATACCAGATCACACAGGAACATGTCCAGGCAGGTTTTGAATATCTCCAGAGAGGGAGACTCCACAACCCTCCTGGGCAGCCTGTTCCAGTGTTCCATATGTCTGTGAAGAAGAGTAAGAGGGCACTGCCTTTGTGATGATCTCCTGAGCTTTCTCTGAAGTTTTTATTTGACCCTAAACAACCCAAATTGAGGCAGGAACATTGTGTTCATTCCCCAGGCAGCTGCATGATGCTTTGCTAATATTGCCTTATATGACCTATTTGTAGACTACAATTTCCAAGAACCAGCGATCTTTAAAACCTTGACTTAGTGACAAAGTAATGGTGGCAGAGTTGTGTGGATCAGGACATGCTGAGCAAAAGAAAAACAATGAACTTTCTTTTTGTTGTTATTGAACTGTTGCTTTGATGTTGGTTTTGCTGTGACTCCATTGTAACGGTATATCCAGCCTTTGTCGTGCGGAGGGAAGCTTAGGAAAGTGACCCATGTGCAGCATAAAGAAGTATATAAGATATATATGCAAAATATGTCAAAATATGCTTGCTTGTTACACTCATGTTTTGTGTTTTGTGTGGAGCAATATGGTACTTGGATGATTTTTCTTTTTGCAAGAAAACAAACAAAAATAAATATTACAAAGCAGTAATTAGATTTTTTTTTTCCCTCTCTCTTTTTATCCCTGTTTTAGGAAAGTATGAGGTGTGGTCCTGGACAGCAGCCACCAAGCAATTCCTGTGTCCTGTGTGGCAAAAAGTGAAAGAGAAGCTAATGCTAAGCATGTCTTTCCTCATTGTTGTTTTTTGCTATTGCAGAAGGCTGTACTGCTTTTTAGCACAGCTAGTGAAACGGTAGGTTTTTATTGTGCAGACTTGAGTCTTCCATGCTGTTCCTTGTTTCAGTAAATATTGTCCTTTGATCACTCCTCTCTGACCACTGTTTTATCATTTGGATTTCAGGTGGAGCAACTACCTTCAGAGAAAACTCAGAAGTAATCTTTTGTTGTTGTCCTTCCATATTCATTAATTCTAACCCCTCCCCAGCCCCCAACCCTGCAACTGCCTTTTAGATGTAGAACAGCAGAAGGTAACTAATCTGTGAATTAATCTCAATTTAGGGAATCTCAGCGTGCTGACAGAAGTTGATCTACTTGGTTATAGTGCAAGAGAATGGAAAGGAGAAACAAAGCAGGCCAAGCACATGAGAGAGGTAAGAATTAAATTTCAATCTGCCCATGAGGATGGGAAAGAAGAACCTGGGAGTAGAATAGCACTTCCAGTGCAAGCATCTGCCACAGCTCCCTGAGCCTGCTGCACCAGCTGGTCAAATGGAAAGCAAAAGGGACAGCATGAGCAAATCAAAACATAGATCAGATTTTAGTCTTGCTTCTCCTCTGAATTTCCCCCCTGTAGCACCTATGCAACAGCTTTAACAGGAAAAACCATTCCCAGTGCTGCAGCCAAAATAACTTGGGTTTAGGTGCTGTCTTTTGGCCAGCCTTTCATTTAATGTAAAAACTCTCATTCCAAGAATAAATGAAACACATGTTTCTCTTCCAAGCTCTGAAGCCCTGTCTGGCTGCATCAGCTACAGCTGGGGACAGGCAGGGCAGGAGATGGCATCTGACCTGTGCCAGGTTAGAAAGTCCTCAGTGGGTGTGGTAGCTGTGACCAGGACCAACTTAATAATTATGCTTCTCCCTGAGTTTTTGTTTCTCCTACCTTACATCCTTTTTACCTGAAATAGTTTGTCACAGCTTTGTATGTTTTCTTCATTACTGTAAGCCAAGGTGAGGAGAGTTGTTCTGCATCAAACCAGGCTTTGGGTGATGAATAGCTGAACTCCGAGCCAAAGACCTTCTGTTTGCTGTTAGGTCACCAGTATGTGCTTCATCTGCGTACATTGTGTGTGCATGATTACACCTGATCAGCAGAAATGGCAGCTGCACTTCCCACAAAGACACATATTACTGCACATGCAGGAAGCTGTTAGCAGCTATATTTTGGTGGCAATTAACTGAGGCAGCATGGCAAGGGACATGGTGGGAGTAGTGATGCCCTCCAAAGGACTCTGGCTAGTGCTTGAATTCGGAGCAATACTATGATACCCTAAGTTGTGTTGAGGATGCACCTTCAGGTACAACACATGTTTTATGGCTCTCAACTGTGTTAAGCCTTAGTTAGCAAGGGAGGCTCAAAGGCCACAGGCTGGATCTTTACTTTTCTCATAAAACTTACAGCTAAAGTATCCATGCTGATGGTAGAATAGTAGTATCTGTTAGAGCAAGCTGAGGCTCAAATCCAGTCAGTCAGCTAACTTAACTGTGACATTATGTCCTAGTGTCCTTGTGATGTGGAATTTCAGACCAGTATAGGACGAATTTAGTAGCAGGTCCTTAGTTCTGATTATCTTATTATGGTGGAAGCGGTTTCCATAATACGCTGTGAGAGATCAAAGAGACATTGGGGACAGGAAGTGCAGTAGTAATGAGAGACACCAACTGGGCAGACAATGCTGTAGTAATGAGAGACACCAACTAGCTGTCTGCACTGTCAACAGTCATGGGGTTGGATGTCAGTGTGGTGCCCAATGACTGTTTCATGGATCAGCTTTCAGGGGGCCTTTGGGAAGGGAAGCAGCCCTTCTTGTTCTTGGTCCTAAGTAGTGCACAGGACTTGCCTCAAATGTTGTTGCCTTTTAATTTCTGTCGTACTCTGGAGCAGGAGACAGCAGCCGCTTGTATCCAACATCCTAGCAAGAAGAACAAGGGGAAAAAATTACAACTCTATCTACCTTCTGAAAGGGAAACTATATCAGAACAAGGAAGCATGCTGAAAAGAAGCTAAAAGACAGCTGAGAGTCTCGAATGCTTATGGTCAGTGTATTTGACATATGTATAGATTTAGGTCATGGCATTGGAATCACAGAACAAACGTATACTAAGGACAAAAGGAAGCTGATAAGGCTAAATGGCAGCATAGGAGAGTTAGAGAAAGAAGATCTTTTTTAAAAAGCTGCAGTTGTGTCCAAATGATGAGCAGAGAAAGAATCCAACTTTGCCATGATAAATGCAGGAACACAGCAATGTCAAAAGTATCCAGAACAAGGCCAACAGTGTTTTGGAGGAGCAATTGAAAAAAGATAGGAAAACTCTTGATAAACTCCTAATAAATTTGCAAATGAATACAACAAGCCTTTCAGAAAAATCCTTAAGCCTTCTAGATGGTCAGAGCTGCTCCTTTTTGTAGAGCAGCCAATGGATGTTTGGTTATATCAGATAGAAATTATCACAGCAAGGAGCACATTTTAGAATGAGATCTGCTGAGATCCTGAACCAGGCTAACTTACTTGCTGTCCCCAGAAGGGGTAGTCCTTTGCTTGTCTTGTCCCTCCCTTTTTCTCACCTCATTCAAGCTCCACAGTTCCTTTTGTGCTGGCTCTTCTTCTCTTGGATGTAGTTCACCAAGAAGGTGAGCTCATAGAGCAGGCCATCCCAAAGGAATCTACACCAAGCCACCTGAGCTTACTGAAGCCTTATGAAACTCCTCCAGGAGGTTGAATTCAGTAAGATTACTGTCACAGCCAGACCAAAGGAGGAATAGTGAAGGCTGTTCAGCTGAGAAAGGTGGGATGGAATGAGGAAGCAACCATGATGAAAATAGAACTCAGGAATTGAGTTTCAGGAAATAAACTGTAAGACTGATGCAGCAGCCTGTAGAACGATGGAGTCCTTTTCCTAATCTCCACTAGTTTATTGATCTGAGTTATCTCAGCAAGGGCTCAGAGATAATGGAGAGGAAATGGAGCATGTAGGTGGAAGAGGGGACATCCACTTCAGCACAGAGCTACCAGCTGTGCTCAGTCTGACGACACTGTTGCACGATGGATTCAGGCTAAGTGTAAGGAGATGGTTTCTGCCAAAAGGACTTATCTCCAGATGCCTATTGCTGCCCTTTCACTGCTCCATGCTGTGTGTCAGCGCAAGTTGTCAAGTGGTTGAGGCTAGAGCTATAATGTCAGAGGAGCCTTTGCTGACCTGCTCTGAAGCACTTGACCATGTGAATGTCTGTGCTAGCAACAGTATAGCCTTTGGGTTTGGAAAATGTAAAATGACTTCTAAGAGGCAGTGCCATGTTTCAGCACCATGGTGTTGAAACTTTTTTGTGTATATAAAACTTAAAAATATGTTTCCCTTATTCTCCTGACTCCCTTTACTGAGTATTTTGGAATGTCTAGCAATGGGGCAGGGGGGAATGGTTTGAACCTGAGGGAGAGCAGGGTTGGACTGGATCTTGGGAAGAAATTCTTCAGTATGGGGGTGGCAGGACTCTGGGATGGGCTGCACAGGGAGGTTGTGAATGCCTCCTCCCTGGGGAGGGTCAGGGCTGGACTGGATGGGGCCTTGAGCAGCTGCGTCTAGTGTCCCTGTCCATGGCAGGGGATTCGGAGTAGATGATCTCTGGGGTCCCTTCCAGCCTGAGCCATTCTAGAAGAATTGGACTGCAATCCACATGGGTTTTGTCAAAGATAAAGAGTTTTTATTGCTGAAGTTTTTCGGTCTCTCTAGGCATATGAAGAATTGTTTTGGAGCTGTCATATCAAATACCTGCGACAAGTCAGGAAGGACAACTATTGTGTACTAAGAGCAGTCCTTTTTCAGATATTCAGTCAAGGCATTCCTTTTCCATCATGGATGAAGGAGAGAGATATATTGAAGGTAAAATTAATTTCCTACATGAACATGGTTCAAGTATCCTTGCACCGCAGAAAAAAGCTTTGTGCAATGTGAAACTGATGGGTCTGCTGTGGAAATAGAGTATAATCATTATCAGAATTTAAAGAGTTTTTCAAACTCTTTGAACTACACTTAATTGAAAAAATGTCCCCGATTTAAGCATACTAATCTGAATAGTAGTCTAAATGGTGAAATGTTTGAATTTTAAAAACTAAAATAAAAAAAAGGCAGATGCAGAAATGTTACTGCCACCCTATATGTCACTCCCTTAATGCAGAAGGATATTTAAATTCTCATCCACATCTGTCCAAAGTCCAGTGGCTCCCCTGAAAGTTTCTGAGCATGTTGCTGGAGCAACAGGAATGCTACCCTGAGCTCCAGGAGCTCCAGCAGGAGGCAGCAGCAAGAAGGTGGGGAGTTGTGGCTGCTGCCTGTCGGGCAGGGTGGTGTGCAAACTGGAAGGTGTCTCTAATCTTAAACCCCTCACCAAATTTGGATGTGTCTGGCTTTTCCAAAGGGTGGATTATATATTTTCCTGAGAGCATATTTTCTTTTCTGGCTGACCCTAGTTTAGAAGTTTCTTAACGGACTTGGTGGTCAAATGGAGCCTCCTCCTTAATGTTTATTCTGAGACTTGCTTTTTGTTTGTTTGGTTGGTTTTGGGTTGATTTGGGTGTTCGGTTGGTTGGTTGGTTTGGTTTGGTTGAACTGTATAACCAGAGGATAGAAACACATTGTAAATTAAAACGTGTGTTTTAAAAGTTTATATAACTTTATCTTCTATTTCTTGTTGCAGTTATGATATGCTTTTTTTTTTTTTTTCCTCCCTTCAGCTCCCTGAAAAGCTTTTATATTCTCAAGGTTGCAACTGGATTCAGCAATACAGTTTTGGGCCAGAAAGATACACAGGTCCTAATGCCTTTGGTAAACTGCGCAAATGTATGGAGGCATTAAAGGCAAATGTGAGTGAGAAATGGTTGGGTGAGATGAGAGCACCGAGAAACAAGTAAAGAGTTCTAGAACTGTTCCTGGCTTCGTATTTCTGTGGCAGTCAGCATCCCTCTTAGGTTCAGAGTGCTGAGCTGCTGGGGGAAGTCCATCACCCCTCCTGCAGGGGAATGCAGCTTTGTGAGGATACACTAGGCTAAGTACGTGAGGGTCCCTCTGCACGTAAGGGAGGCTGTCCTCCCCATAGCTGCTCTTGTATGGCTACTTACCCTTGCCATCAGGTGGCTCCTGCTCCATCAGGTCATTTCAATTAAAAGTAACAATATGCTGTATGAGATCCTTATAGAATCATAGAATGGTAAGGTTGGAAGGGACCTCAAGGATCATCTAGTTCCAACCCCCTGCCATAGGCAGGGACACCTCCCACTAGTACAGGTCACTCAAGGCCTCGGCCAACCTGGCCTTGAACACCTCCAGGGAGGGAGCAGCCACAACCTCCCTGGGCAACCTGTGCCAGTGTCTCCCCACCCTCACTGCAAAGAACTTCCTCCTAACATCCAGTCTAAATCTTCTCTCTGCCAGTTTAAACACATGGCCCCTTGTCCTGTCATTGCAAGGCCTTGTCAATAGGCCCTCCCCAGCCTTCCTGTAGGCCCCCTTCAGATACTGGAAGGCTACTCTAAGGTCTCCTCAAAGCCTTCTCTTCTCCAGGCTGCAGAGCCCCAACTCTCTCAGCCTGTCCTCATAGCAGAGCTGCTCCAGGCCTCTGAGCATCTTTGTGGCCGTCCTCTGGACCCGCTCCAACCGTTCCATGTCCTTCCTGTGCTGGGGGCTCCCGCACTGCACACAGTACTCCAGATGGGGTCCTTCTGGGTTTCCTCCTCAGATGGGAGGGAACAAATGAACAGTTACTTTTGTTTTCAAACTGTATTTATCCAGTTTTACTATGACTTTTTTTCTGTAAGTTGAAATGCTTGATTACAAAGACATGGCAGCCTCACTGCCTCCTTTGATTAGCATAGCCAGATCACCTGCATTTCCAACCAGGACTATAAATGTTATTTACATATTCAAAACATGGGGAGTTTTAGTAGAGTTATAGAATGATTAAGGTTGGAAAAAACTTTTAAGATCATCAAGTCCAACCATAACCCAACTAGCAGGACCACCAAACTGTATCCTGAAGTACCACATCTATATACTTTTTGAACACCTCTAAGGATTGAAACTCCACCATGTCCCTGGGCAGCCTGTTCCAATACCTCACCACCCTTCCAGTAAAGGTTTTCCTAATATCCAATCTAAACCTCCCCTAGCACAACTTAAGCCCATTTTCTTTTGTCCTATTGCTTAGTTACTTGGGAGACCAACACCGGCCTCACTACAACCTCCTTTCAGGTAGTTGTAGAGAGCAATGAGATCTCCCATCAGCCTCCTGCAGACTAAAAACCCCAGTTCCCTCAGGCATCCTCATATGACATGCCCTGCAAACCTCTCAACACATCACTGCCATTTTCTGGACATCCTCCAGGATCTCAATGTCTTTCTTATACTGCAGCACTCAAAATTGAGCACAGTACTCAATCTGTGGCCTCACCAGTGCTGAGTACAGGGCCATGATCACTTCACTGTTCCTGCTGGACACAACTGTTCTTGATACATGCCAGGATGCCCTTGGCCTTCTTATCCACCTGAGCACACTGTTGGCTCAGGTTGAGCTGTCTGTCCACCAGCACCCCCATATCCTTTTCCACCAGGGTGCTTTCCAGCCACACTTCCCCAGGCCTGTGATATTGCTTGGGGTTGTTGTGACCCAAGTGCCCGGACCTGGCACTTGGTCTTGTTAAACTTCATCCCATTGGTCTCATCCCATCAATCTAACCTGTCCAGATCTCTCTATAGTGACTTCCTACCCCTGAGCAGATAAACACTCCCNCCTGTTCCAATACCTCACCACCCTTCCAGTAAAGGTTTTCCTAATATCCAATCTAAACCTCCCCTAGCACAACTTAAGCCCATTTTCTTTTGTCCTATTGCTTAGTTACTTGGGAGACCAACACCGGCCTCACTACAACCTCCTTTCAGGTAGTTGTAGAGAGCAATGAGATCTCCCATCAGCCTCCTGCAGACTAAAAACCCCAGTTCCCTCAGGCATCCTCATATGACATGCCCTGCAAACCTCTCAACACATCACTGCCATTTTCTGGACATCCTCCAGGATCTCAATGTCTTTCTTATACTGCAGCANGCTCCAATGAGATTATATTAACTTATCCATTATTGCCATTCTATGGCCTATCCCCAGAATGTTTGCCTTAGAGCTTCCACCTCCAAGTTTCTCTGAGGTAGGAATCTAACTCAAACGGCCACATCAACTTAGTGTCATCTGCAAACTTGCTGATGATGCACTCATCCAAACCATTGATAAAGATGTTAAACAGAACTGGCCCCAATACCAAGTCCTGAGGATGCTGCTGTGACCAGCCACCAGATGGATTTAACTCCATTTATCACAACTCTTTGGGCCTGGCCATCCAGCCAGTTTTTAATCCAAAGAGTACATCTGCCTATGCCATGGGCTGCAGCTTTCTTAGGAGAGAGCTGTGGGAGATGGTGTCAAAGGCCTTACTGGAGTCCAAGTAGACATGTCCACAGCCTTTCCCTCATTCACTAGGTGGGAAACCTGTTCATAGGAGTTCAGGTTGGTCAAGCAGGACCTGCCTTTCATGAAGCCATGCTGGCTGGGTCCGATTCCACCACTATCCTGCACTTGTCATATGAGCACACCCAAGATGAACCGCTCCATAATCTTCCCTGTAGCAGGGTCAGGCTGACAGGGAATCTTCATTTTGGCCCTTTTTGTAGATAGATTCTCCTTTTGGCCCTTCTGCAGTAGCCCCAAAGCCTTCTGAAACAGATTTTTAAAATACGGGCCTGACAAGACCTTGTGTCTTTCTTCATCTCCTCTTAGATTTCTCCATGTCTGTGTCAGCTCTGGTCTGTTGCTACTCACTTTGCCACAAGCTGTCTCTGGCACACCACCACTCTCTCCTCTCCATCTTCCTCCTGCTGGGCAGTTGCTTTGTATGCTTTCCTGGGTCATAGTTCTCAAGTGGTATTTGCTGGGCTCCACTGTTTGGCCAGTTAGGTTGAAACACTTCTCTGAACATTTCCATTTTTTAGTATATCCTATCTTAAACTCTTATTTTTGCTTCTACAGTAAGCCATGGCTTGGAGTTGTCTCACCACAGCAGATTATTTTGCTGTTAAATATTTAGGCTAGTTCCTTTTATGTGGCTCTGTTTATCACATAATCAAGAGAATATTAGAGGTTGGAAGGGACCTCCAAAGATCATGGAGTCCACTCCCCCTGCCACAGCAGGATCACCTAGGGTAGTCCACACAGGGATGCATCCAGGCAGATTTTGAGTCTCCAGAGAAGCAGACTCCACAAGCTCTCTGGGCAGCCTGTTCCTGTTTATGTGAGATGAAACTCTGTAGTGTGAATGCTATTATCTGTGATAGTAATTATTACTTGAAGAGAAACAATGAACAACAGATAGATTTATTTATCTCTGGAAACAAAGCATTAGTAATATAAGGAGGCAATTAAAATAGAGATCTGGTCCCTGTCCATTTCCTACACCCTTGCTGTGCCACAGTGACAACTGCCAGTTGTCTTGACATGTGCCTGGTGGTTCTTGTGTGCAGTTATTTGTTCTTGGTAGCTCTTTGTATTTGCCTGGGTTGGATTGTTCGGTTTTTATTTTTAACTTTGCAGGTATTTTTTGTTAGTCCTTTAGCACAAAGCATTGGAACTGGACAATTTGTTCAGAAAAAAGGTCCAAGTCAGAATGGTGAACAAATCCATACCCAGAATCACAGAACTGTAGGAATTGAAAGATACCTTTAGGGATTATCTAGTCCAACCTCCCTGCTAAAGCAGGCTTGACTCAATCAGATTGCACAGGAACATATCCAGACAGGTTTTTCAAGTCTCCAGAGAAGGATATTCAATGGCTTCTCTGAGCAGACTGTTCCAGTGCTCTGTCACCTTCAAAGTAAAGATGTTTTTCCTTATGTTTAGGTAAAACTTCCTGTATTCCTGTTTGTGCCCATTGTCCCATGTCCTGTCAGTGGGCACCCCTGAAAATAGACTGACCTCATCCTCTTGACACTTGCCATGCAATTAAGAAGTTGTTGTGGAGCAGCTGTGTGATGCATTATGCTATTACTGGGTATGAGGTCCAGCTCCCAGCCTCTGTATTTTCAGAAAGATGCTGTTTGGCCAGTGAAACAGTTTTTTGCTTGTTTTCACTAGCAGAGTTCTCTACTGCCTTTCCCAACTTCATCATTATCTTGTGAGCTGCTGCCTGTGAATGCCGTTCTACTGGACTATGCTGGTTAATAGGTGATTAGGACAGGCTTTTTACTTAGGTAGTAGAGGTCCTCTAGCAAGTGGACATAAGTGATTTGTCCAGTTAATTTTGTTTTTAACTGGTAAGGAAAGTCTTCTGGAATGCATGAGGAGATAGGGGAAGCTGTTTCTCATGAGTTATTTTTTTTTCCATTGCAATTAACAGTTTATGGCCACTTCAGCATATAAATTATACAATCACAGAATTAACTGAAATTCATTCACCCTCAGTAAATTTGCAGATAACACCAAGTTAGGTGGGAATATTGATCTGCTGGACTTGGACAAACTGGATCGATGGGCTGAGGCCAATCATAATGAGCTTCATATGGCCCAGGAACAATGCATCCTGACAAAGAGGAAAGTGGGCAAGAATGCCAGGAAGCCTGAATGGATGAGCAGGGAGCTCCTGGACTCTAGGGCTTGCAAAAAGAAAGTTTGCAGATGGTGAAAAGAGGAACAGAGAACCAGGGAAGAATACAAAGAAGTTGTCCAAGCAGACAGGGATTGTATTAGGAAAGCTAAGGCCTAGACAGAATTGAATCTGTCTGGGGACATCAAGGTAACAAGAAAAGTTTTTATAAGTACATCAGTAAAAAAAAGGTAAGTACATCAGTAAAAAAAAGGAAGAACAGGGGAAAATGTTCTGGAAGGAAATAGCAGACCTGGTCACACAATATGGAGAAGGCTGAGGTACTCAATTACTTCTTTGCCTTGGTGTTCAACAATAAGAGCTCTAACCACACCATCCAAGTTGTTGAAGGCAAGGGACGGGAACGGGGAGAATGAAGATCTGCCCACTACAAAAGATGACCAATTCTGAGACCATCTGGTGAACTGAAGGTACACAATCCCATGGGACCTGCTGAGATCTATCTGTGGGTCCTGAGGGAACTAGCAGATGAAGTTGCAAAGCCACTTTCCATCGTACTTGAAAAAGCATGGCGGTCTGGTGAAGTTCCCAATGACTGGAATAGGGGAAACGTAGCACCCATTTTTAAAAAGGGAGGTAAGGAAGATCTGGGGAGCTACAGGCCAGTCAGTCTCATCTCAGTGCTCAACAAGATAATGGAGCAGATCCTCCTGAAGACTCTACTAGGGAACATGGAAAACAAGGAGGTGGTTGGTGCCAACCAGCATGACTTCACTAAGGGCAAATCATGTCTGACAAGCGCGGTAACTTTCTGTGATGGGTGGATAAGGGAAGAGCAACTGACATCATCTTCCTGGGCTTCTGCAAAGCTTTCAGTGCTGTCCCACAGGACATCCTCAGCTCTAAAATAAACAATATGGATGTGATGGATGGACCATTCAATGGACCGTTCACTGGCTAGATGGCCCTTCTGAAAGAGTTGTGGTCAATGGCTCAATGTCCAAATGAAGACCTGTGATGAGTGGAGTCCTTCAGAGATCAGTACTGGGACTGGTGCTGTTTAACATCTGTTTTGGTGACATGGACTGTGGGATTGAGTGCACCCTCAGCAGGTCTGCTGACAACACCAAGCTGTGTGGTATGGCCAACACGCTGAAGGGAAAGGATGCCACCCAGAAGGCCCTGGACAGGCTGGAGAGGTGGGCCCCTGCCAACCTCATAGAGTTCAACAGGGCAAAATTCAAGGTCCTGCACCTGGGTCAGGCCAATCCCAAGCACAAATACAGGCTGGATGAGTGTATTGAGAGCATCCCTGCAGATAAGGACTTGGGGATGCTGATTGATGTGGCACTTGACATGAACTGCTAATGTGTGCTGCAGTCCAAAAAGCCAGCTGTATCCTGGGCTGCATCAAAAGATGTGTGGCCAGCAAGTCAAGGGAAATGAGACCTTAACTGGAGTACTCCATCCAGCTTTGGAGCCCCCAACACAAGAAAGACATGGATCTTTTGGGAGAGGGTCCAGAGGAGGGCCACAAAGATGATTGTCTGTTCACCCTGGAGAAGAGAAGGCTCCAGGGAGACTTTATAGTAGGCCTTCTAGTACCTGCAGGGAGTCTACAGTAAAGCTGGAGAGGGATTTTTTATAAGGGCTTCTAGTGATAGGACGAGGGTCTATGATTTTAAACTAGAGCAAGGTAGATTTAGACATTAGGCAGAAGTTCTTTACTATGAGGGTAGTGAGGCACTGGACTAGGTTGCACAAGGAAGTCATGGTTGCCTCATCCCTGGAAGTGTTTAAGACCAGGCTGGATGAAGCTTTGAGCAGCCTGGTCTAGTGGGAGGTGTCCTGGCCTGTGGCAGGGAAATTGGAACTAGGTGATCTTTAAGGTCCCTTCTAACTCCAGCTATTCTATCATTCAGCAAGGCCATGTGCCAAGTCCTGCACTTGGGCCATAACAATCCCATGCAATGCTGCATTCCCGGGGCTGAGTGACTGGAAAGCTGCTCAGCAATAAGGAACCTGTGGGTGTTGTTCAGCAGCCATCTGAACATGAGACAGCAGTGTGCCTGAGTGGCCAAGAAAGCCAATAGCACCCTGACCTGCATCAGTAATAGTGTGGCCAGCAGGACTAGAGAGATGTCTCAATGTACTCATCACTGGTGGGGCTGCAGCTTGAGTACTGTGTTCAGTTTTGGGTGCTGTGGTATAAAAGGGTGCCAAAGCGGGTCCAAGACACAGCTAGTGAAGCATCTTGAGAAGTCTTGAGGAGCAGCTGAGGGAATTGAGGTCGTTTAGTCTACAACTATGTGAAAAGAGGTTGTAGAGGTGTGGGTGGTGGTCTCTTCTCACAAGTCACAACTGATAGGACAAGAGGAAATAGCATCAAGTTGTCCCAGGGGGGTTTAGGCATTAGGGGGGTTTAGACATTAGGAAAAGCTTCTATACCAAAAGGGTTAACAAAGACTGGAACAGACTACCCTAGGAAGTGGTTGAATCGATGTATTCAAAAGCTGTCTAGATAGGGTGCTCAAGGATATGGTGTAATAGTGGCTCCAGTAGAGTTAGGTAATGGTTGGATTTGCTAATCTTAAAGGCTTTTTCCAGCCATAGTGATTCTGTAATTCATTTGAATCCCCATCATTGAGCATCACCTGTTACTGTGATCTCAAAAAGCATCTCAGTCCCAGATGACTCTTTAGCCACTGTGTTGAGGACTTGATGACCCATTTTCTGTGTGTGAGCACTGCATTTTTGACCCTACAGAGCAACAGAGAGCTCAAGACCTCATTATCAACCCTGAGCACGAGAAATTCCTACCCTGTCCATGTCCCATGCATGTCTTTGTCTTGTTCCTTCTTCTGCAGTCAATTTACCATGACTTCAAGAAGCAGAACACGCTGAAGGCACCCAAATGTGTTATTATTCTGACTTGTCCAGTTTCTGTAGTTTCTGCTTAATTGATACACTTCCGAATTGGGCTCAGCATCTATAGAATTCAAACTAGGACTGCTTTAAGGTAAAGAGTACTATAAAGAAGAATCACAAAATATTGAAAGCTTTAAGTTAAAAAACAATTTTTAGCTGAATGGTTTGGCTTGGAAGGGACCTTCAGACGTCATCTAGTGCAACCCTCTTGCAGCAAGTGGGGACGTCCTCCACTAGATCAGTTTGCTCAAAGCCTTGTTGAGCCTGACTTTGAGTGTCTTCAGGTATGAGTCCTCAACTACCTCTCTGGCAAACCTGTTTCAGTGTTCCACCACCCTCACAGTAAAGAACTTGTCCTAACATCCAACTTAAATCTACTTTTCTCTAATTTAAAGCCATTTCCCCTTGTCCTGTCACTGCAGGCCTTTGTAAACAATCCCTTTCTAACCTTCTTGTAGGCGGTCTTCAGGTACTGGAAGGTCTCCT
>WBNM01036020.1:0-55381 GCA_013399055.1 Ramphastos sulfuratus | reverse complement strand
TCTGGCCCTGCTCCAACAAGTCTATGTCTCTGCTGTGTAGATAACTCCAGGGCTGGCACTGGCACTGCAGGTGGGGTCTTGGCAGAGCACAGCAGAAGGACAGAATCCTCCTTCTGCCCCTGCTGCCCACACTCTGGGGATCAGCCCAGGACAGGCTGGCTCTGGGCTGGCAGCACATGGTACCAGCTCATGTCCAGCTTTTCACCCTCCAGCACCTCCAAGTCCCAAGTTGCTCTCCAGCCCTCCATCTCACAACCTCTGTTGGTACCAAGGGCTGCCCCAGCTCCTGTGCAGGACCTGGTACTTGGCCTTTTTGGACCTCCTGAGGCTCACACGATCCAGAAGCAGGACCTGGTGGGGTGGACTCACCAGAGCAAGATAGGCTTTGGTCACCAGCCTGTCTTTAAAACACTTGTAGGCGCTTCCTGCCGCTGCTTTGTTGAGCGCGACGCACAGAGCCCCGCTGGTGGAGAAGTCAAGCTGGTGGCAGAACCTGGGGAGGAGACGGGAGGCAGAGGAGCATCTCTGGGCACTTAGGCAGTGTCCCCATCCAAGGCTGGCTCAGAGGCAGGGCAGAGCCCGCTTCGGTCCCCAGCTGCTCACCTGAAGCCATAGTAGGTGTCGGGGTCGGCCAGCTCGGGGAAGCGGTGCTTGAGCTGGCTCTGCAGGGTCAGGGTCTCGTACCACATCTTGCTGTCGATGCGGAGGTCCCAGTGCTTGTTGACCACGATGAAGTCCGAGCTCTGGTACAGGACGGACAGGTTGTCGATGGTGCCCGGCTCCATGGCCAGCGCCCTGTGGGGAGCATCAGGGGCATTGGGGGCGAGTTGGGAGGGCTCCGGTCACGGCTTGGTGGGGCAGGACCCCAGGGGAGCAAAGCAACCCAGTCAGGACAGGAGGTAGCAGAACGCAGAGGTGGGGTACCCTCAGTAGGACTGGAGGTGTACTGCTGCTACAGTGACACTGATGTCACATCATATACCTCCCGGAGTGACAACGATGTGACACCACATGCGTCCAAGAACGACACCAACGGGTCCCCCAGCCTCACCAGTGTCACCGCCTGAAGGCCCCACCCCATATCGATTCCGTAGCCACTGTCCCAGCGTCACCCCGTACAGCTCTGCCACTGTCCCGCTGTCAAGCATGGAGGCCCCACAGCCGCTCGGTGCTGGTCCGATTATCCCGCCCGACAGTGGGGCTCAGCCTGCCCCAGGCTCCTGCCTCCCCCGACCGCTGCCATCTCGGTGGCGTCCCGGTGGGGCCATGCAGGGCGGAGGGGACGTGCACGCAGAGAGAACACGGGACACGGCGCAGTGGACACAAGGGATGGCGCAGGGGATACGCACGGCGGCCTGGACGGCGCCACCCCTCCCACGACCCTCGGTCGCCACCCCGGGACCGACCTGCAGCGCCGTGGCCGGCCCGGGCCGGCCGGGGGGCAGCGAGCGCCTACATTGTATCCCCCGGCGGCGCCGTGCCGCGCGTCGCATCCAATCAACGCCGTCACCGCCGCGCTCCGCCGCGCGTCACAGCCAATCAGCTCCGCCACCGCTTCCGGCCGGCGCGCCGAGTCCAATCAGCGCGGGCTCCGCTGGCGGCCGGAAGCGCAGTGCGGGCGGGCCGCGAGGGCCATGGCGGGCCCCGAGGATGAATTCTACGAGCGGTTTGCGGACGAGCTGGAGGTGCTGGCCGAGCTGGGAGGTGAGAGCTGCTGCGGTGCCCTGTCTGGGACCGGAGACAGTGGCGGAAGGCGGGAGAGAGGGAGCGGGCAGGGCCCGGGCTTTGCGCAGAGCCCACCCCACCGGGCATCGCCGCTCCGGTGACCGGCGCCATGGTGTAACACCTCTTGCAGATGACCCATCCCCATTCGCTGGCCCCAGAATCTCCCAGTTTCGAAGTGCGAATCAACCACCGGAGGAGCCCGAGCCCCCCGAAGACTTCATCGGAGACAGCGACCCCGGGGACACCAACTCCAGGAAGAGGGACCGGGGCTGTGACCCACCCGGCTCCTCGCCACCACCCGCAGCCCGCAGTAGGTTTGGCCCAAGCCAGGTCCGCAAGCCTCCCTGGTTGCTGCTGACCTCCCACCCCGAGCTGAGGATCGCCCTTGAGCCAACTATGCTTCTCCTCTTCCTCCCGCCCTGCTGTCTCTTACAGCCCCAAAGCCCAAGCGACAGCGCCTGGAGGCTGTTAAGAAGCTCAGCTTTGGTGAGGAGGATGAATTGGCTCCTGATGTCCTCAGGGGCGGTGCACCAGAGTCACCTTCTGCTTCTCAGGCTTCCAGGTTGGCCACCTTCAACCTCATTTTTAGCAGGTGTAGCGGGAAAGGGCTGTTGAACCTCACATCTGCTTCTCAGGCTTCCAAGTCGGCCACCTTCAACCTCACTTTTAGCAGGGGTAGAGGGGTTCAAGGGCTCTTTCCTTCACTCCTGCTAAAGGAACCTGGAGATAAGTGGCATGGCCCCACTGCAGACCACACCACCCTCCGAGAAGAAGCAGGTCCTCAAGCGACCACCTGTTCTGGAGGACTACGTCAACGTGACATCCACTGAGGGCACCAGGGTCTTCATGGTCCTGAGGGATGACCCCTGCAGGACAGGGGTGGAGGTAAGGAGAGATCTGGAGGCTGGAATCGCTTTTCTGTGACTTCCATCCAGTTCAGGAGGGAGTCTCTGGTATTGGACTGGGTATTGGTGTGACCATGCTGTGTGTGCTCTGGTCCTCGCAGCTGCCTGATTCCCTAGGCTGGAATGCACGCAGGCCGCTCCATTTGCTGGGGGTGCCTTTCTCCTACCTGAAGGAGCAAGTGGATGAAGAGGTATCACCTGTTCTACTGATCTCCCCGTCTTTCCTTGTCACCCCTGGATAGCCACAGCATTGGGTCCTGAATCTGACCCCCCAGCTGCAGTTCAGTGGGGCGTCTCTGACCTCCCTCTTGCCCTCTTTGTGCTCAAGCGTCGAAGGCAGGTTTTGGAGGCATCACAGCAGCTGACAGAGATCATAAACAGGTGAGACCTTGGGATGAAATCCCACCTCTATCCCTGCCTTGCTGTTGAGATACTCTGGTGGGTTACAGGTCTTGGGACCTGCAAGTAGAGGAACCTCTTTGTCCTCATCCCAAATTTGAGATGTCTGGGTGTAATTCCCAGCCTTGCCCAGACTCCTTGGGCAGTTTGGGACAACTTAATTCTTCCTTGTAGTTGCCTTGAGAGTGAGACCAGTGCTGAGACCTCAGAGCCCAGTGAGGAAGTGGAGCCAGCAGATGAGGAGGAACCTGCACTTCATTGCCTCTGGGTGGACAAGTTCACTCCCCGGCGCTACATAGAGCTGCTCAGTGATGATGTGAGGTGCTAGGAGAAGTTGGGTTTGGATGGTGTTAGCACATCTACAACTCTTCCTTAATGCATTTAAGGAAAGTTTTCTGGTGCTGCCTTTGACTGTGGGGCTTCAGAGATACTGGCTGGGGGGCTTTGGCCATGCTTAGCCCTGCCTGGGGGCAGTCCTGGTGTGAGAGCTCAAGGCAGGGACCTTTCATGTGTAGGCTGTGGACCTTCAAACAAAAAGAGGTGATGAAAAGTGACCAAAGTAAGACAAAAGAGGTTGGGTGGGTTGCTGCATGGGGTGGTGGCCAAGTTGGCAAGGGAAGCCACATTCCCATGCTGTCCCAGAGAGATACCATGTGGAAACTGGACATGCTGTTCCCTGGTTGGGGGTGATGTGCCAGGTGCTCAAGATCTGTCTGAGCACACATGCTCTGTACTGCCTTCTTGGGCTCCCCTCCTTCCAAAGACTATGCTGGGTTTTAAGCCATGAAAGAGAGGACATCCTGTGTGTCCTTGGCTGGACCATGCTGAGATTTGACAGGACTTTGTTCCTTTCTTATCCAACACATAGTACACAAACCGCTGCCTTCTGAAGTGGCTCAAGCTTTGGGACACGGTGGTGTTTGGGAAGGAGAAGGCTGTGAAGAAGGCCAAGCCCAGCACTGGAGCTCATCCTCCATTCAAGGAGCAGCAAACTAAGTGGAAAACAAAAGTGCAGCTCACAGAGGAGATTCTGGAGGCTGAGCTGGACCAACACAAGAGACCCAAATACAAGGTGAGTGGGCCAGGCGGCTACTGTGGGGAGTGCCTTCTTCAATCCCCATCATCCTGCCACCAAGGTGAGGAGCAGGCTCTTTGCTTTCTCTTCTCTTCCAGTACAGATCCAGGAGAAATTGGACTCCTTGTTACTTTGTAGAAAATACAGAGGGTTCTTATTTCTTCTTCTGCCTTTGTTAGAGTAGTGTGATAATGAAGGGAGAGAAAAAGATTTTCTTCAGGCAAATGAAACAGTTCAGTTGAGGAAAGACCTGCCCTGTTCAGCCCTTGTTAGAGGCTGGGTTTGGGTGTGGTGCAGGCAGAATTTTGAGCTGGAGTTTCCACGTTTGGAGAAGAGCAGGAATGCTCACATGCTGAAGGGAGCAGAGATAGCTCCAAGGCCAGTTTATAAACCTCAACCTTTCTAGTGAGAGAATATGAAAAAAGGGGAAACAAAACTGGATGCTGACCCTCAGAAGTGGGGATCAGGAAGGGATTTTGTTCAGTCCTTTCTGTCTGCCTGCAAACATCAACACAGGCATGAGAGGTGCTGCCAGATTGACTCAACTCTGAGAGGCTCTGTTAGATCCTTCAGTGACTCTTCTCTCACTTCATCTGCTAACCAGTGCATTGTGTCCCAAGGGCTGAAGCAGACCAGTCTGCAGGCTGCAGAGCCCCATCCCCACATGTGACTGCCTCGGTGGCAGCTGGAGGAAGCCCTGCCTGGCTGATGTAACTTCTCTGCTGCAGGTAGCCCTGCTCTGTGGCCCACCTGGCTTGGGAAAGACCACGCTGGCCCATGTCATTGCAAGGCACGCTGGGTACAACGCTGTGGAGATGAATGCCAGGTGAGTCTGTGCCAGCTGCCCAGCTTGAGCTGGCCTTAGAATCTGGTGGAGGTGATGACATGGCAAAAGTGATGCTATAGTGAAGGTGACACCATGCTGAAAGTGATGCCATGCTGGAGGGTGTGCCATGCTGGGACGCTGCTGTGGTGGAGATGATGCCATGTTGGAGGTGATGCCCTGCCACAGCAGCCTGGCACCAACTTGTCTTGCAGTGATGACCGCAGCCCTGAGGTTTTCAGAACCCGCATCGAAGCTGCCACCCAGATGAAATCTGTGCTGGGTGCCAACGAGAAGCCCAACTGCCTGATCATCGACGAGATCGACGGCGCGCCCGCGGTACGCCCAGCCTGGCTCTGCCCACCTACTGCCACTTCCTTAGTGCCCTCTTAGCAGCTCAGCCCAGGTTAGGAGCAGTTTCTTGCCTCTGAAGAGCAGGAATTCATCCTTCCTCTTCCTTTCTTTTTTTTAACCCAAGGCATCTATCAACGTTCTGCTGAACATCATCCAGCGAAAGGATGTGGAGGGCGAGGTGGCAGGTGGCATGGGCCGGAGGAGACGGCGTGAGGGTGGGCTGCTGCTCAGGCCCATCATCTGCATCTGCAACGACCAGTTAGTACCTCCTGTGTGGCTGGGCATGGGTGGAGAGCTCTACCCAAAGTCAGGTGGCTGCTGCTGTTGGCCTCCAGCCAAAGCCTTCCTGTGCCAGTTTATCTGCCCTCAGACATGCAGCTTGGAAATACCTTATGGAAAGTGGAACTCCAACGTGCCCAGCTTTCCTGAACTCCCACAGGGGTTGTGTCTGCCAGGGTGACTGGCAGCTGGGTGTGAGTGTCCAGCTGAGCTTGTACCTGCCCAAGTGTGCAGTGGTGTACAAGTAGCTGCTGAATCACACAGCTCTTTGAGTCCAGAGGTGGCCACAGCAATGATGGGAGGGCTGGAAGCTCTCTGCTATTCGGGTTGTTCAGTCTGAAGAAGAGAAGGCTCCGGGGAGACCTGGTGGCCTTTCAGTACTGAAAGGGACCATTCAGAAAGCTGAGGACAGACTTTTGAGCAGGGCCTGTTGTGACAGGACATCAGAGGACAAGGGGTGATGGTTTAAGCTGAAAGAGGGAGATTCAGACTAGAGAGAAGAAAGACATTTGTTACAGTGTGATACCCTGGGCCAGGCTGCCCAGAGAGGTGGGAGATGCCCCATCCCTGGAGCCATTGCAGGTCTAGTTGTCTGGGGCTCTGAGCAACCTGCTCTAGTTGCAGATGTCCCTGCCGACTGGGGGGTAGGATTGGGCTGGATGATCTTGAAAGGTGTCTTCAACCCAAACCAGTCTGAGATTCTGTGATCAATAGCTGCATTTCATCAGCTGAGGTCACTCAGAGCCCCCTGTGCTTGCCTTGGCCAGGTATGTTCCTGCTCTCCGACCACTCCGGCAGCAATCATTCCTGCTCAGCTTCCCTCAGACCTCCCCATCCCGGCTTGCCCAGCGGCTCTGTGAGGTCAGATGTAGCTGAGGGTTCCTCCTTGTCCTCCTGGCCATCAGCTCCTCCCTGCTGACCCCCCCTTCTCCTGCAGATCGCCCTGCAGCAGGGCATGCGGGCGGACGTGGGCACGCTGCTGGCCCTGTGCGAGAAGACAGACAACGACATCCGCTCCTGCATCAACACCCTGCAGGTACTGCTGGCACCTCGAGGATGTGGGCTTGCTGTGCCTGGTTGATTTGGTCTGAGCTCAGATGGGGATGGAGGCAAAAACTGTGTCCCAGGCAGATCCCTAAAGTGACATAGCATTACAGACCGGTTTGGGTTGAAGGGACCTTTCGAGGTCATCCAGTCCAACCCCGCTGCCATCAGCAGGGACATCTGCAGCTAGAGCAGGTTGTCCACTCTGTCCCCATTTAACCTCAGTTCCCCTACAAATGGAGGAAGCTGCTGTCTCCAGCTTCCCTCAGAACCAGTTAGCTGCTGTGGACATCCCCTCTCTTTCCACCCTGCCTGTCCCCCACAGTCCCTCACTTGTTGTTGCAGTTTCTCCATAGACGAGGCCAGAAGGAGCTGAACATTCAGATGGTGCAGACAATGAAGATTGGCTTGAAGGACCAAAACAAAGGACTTTTCTCCATCTGGCAGGAGATCTTCCAGCTCCCAAGGGTCCCAAGGTAAAAAGAGGGATTTACTAGGTCTGCTGTGTGCTTGGGGCACTTTGCTTCATGGTATTCTTTGACTTGCTGGCAAGACATGCCATGGAGAAACCTACAAGTTGCTGAAGAGCTGGTCTACCCTGCAGCAGACCTGGCTTCATCAGCAGATTCATCAGCTTCATCATCAGAGCAAAGAACATTTATCCAGATGTTCTTTGGCCACTGTCTTCAGTGCCCCATAACTTGGCATCAGTATTGCCTTGGGTCCAGTTTGCAGGAATCTAAATGTTCCTCGTGAGTCCACTCAGGGTCAGGATGCCCTGAGCTCTTCTCTTTGGGCTCTCCTCAGGCACAGAGTAGGGGTGGACCCCACTTTGCCAGCCCAACTCCTGATGGATGATGAGGACCTGTCGCACCTCGGTGGGCCAGCTGGCTTCACCGCGTCCTCCCACCGCTTCCACCACATCCTGCACCTCGCCATCTCCTCAGGGGAGCAGGAGAAGCTGGCCCAGGTAGAGCAGCCAAGGGGGCGAGCCAAGCTCCTTGCTCTGCTGTGTCATGCTGGAGCTCAGTGGGGTGCTCTGGTGAGCCTGTCCACCATGAGCCGTCTCTAATGCCGAGCTTCCTTCCAGGGCCTGTATGAAAACTTCCTGAACATGAAGCTGCGGGACTCCAGTTTCAGCTCGGTGTGCTTGGCCCTGGACTGGTTGTGCTTCTCTGACCTGCTGAGCCGGGCAGTCCTGCACGGGCAGAGCTTCCAGCTGATGAGGTACCTGCCCTTCCTGCCTGTGGCTTTCCACCTGCTGTTCGCGGCCACCAGCATCCCCCGGCTCGCTTATCCCAGCAGCCACCACGAGGCGAGTACCGCTGAGGTCTTGGTAGCAGCCTGGCTCCAGCTCTGTCACCCACGAGGACAGCTGTGGTCGCAGCCAGGCCTGAGCTCTCCCTGCCCTCTCCACCCAGGCCCTGGCCAAGCTGAACCACATGCAGAACTTGGTCATGTCCATGGTGTCGGGGACAACAGCCAGCGCCCGCAGCCGTGCGGGACAGCAGCCGCTTGTCCTGGAGGTGCTCTGTCTGCTGCTGGACATCATCGCCCCAAAGCTGCGACCCGTGAGTGCCCACCAGCCCCCTCCCATTGTGGGGACAGGTGTCCTGCTTGGGTCACATGTCCCCTCTGAAAACAGCCCCGTGAGGGTGGGGACACATCCCTGGTGCTGCATCATCCAGGCTGAGCTGTGCCAGACCTCTGTCCCAAATTTGGGATCAGTTTGATGTGGCAGTTGATGCAGCTGGAGAGCAGCTGGGGACGTGATGCTGAGATTCACAGATTCATAGAATGGGTGGGGTTGGAAGAGACCTTAGAGATCATCTAGTTCCAGCCTCTAGTGGGACAGCTCCCACTAGAGCAAGTTGTTCGAGGCCTCATCCAGCCTGGCTTTGAACACCTCCAAGCAGGGAGCATCCACAGCCTCCCTGGGCAACCTGTTCCAGTGTCTCACCATCTTCACACTTTACCCTCCTTGTAAAGAATTTCTTCTTAATCTCCAGCCTAAATCTACCAATATCCAACTGCTGGGTGTTGGTGTCCTGCCCCTCCTGGACCCCTGCACTGTGTGTGGACTTGGCTGACTAGTCTCCTTCAAAGCAGCAGCTGGTTCAGGTGGTTGCATTGAGTGCATTTGTCCAAAGGGACTGTCTCTGCTCTCTGAAGGACATGGGTTCCTAACAGGAAACTAAATTTGGTCTCAACCTCACAGATATTAACTGTCCTCCTCATGTTGGACTAGTCACAAGGAAGAAATTTCCTACAGTGAAGGTGATGAGACCTTGGCCCAGGCTGCCTAGAGAGGTGGGAAATGCCCTATCCCTGGAACCATGCAAGGTCAGGTTGTTTGTGGCTCTGAGCAACCTGCTGTCGTTGGGGATCTCCCTGTTGACTGCAGGGCTCAAACTGGATGACTTTGAAAGGCCCCTTCCCACCCAAACCAGTCTGGGATTCTATACAGAATCCAACCCCATGCTTGGAAATCATTATGGATCAGTGATGCTCTCCCCTCGCTGGGCTCCCCAGGTGAACACCCAGCTCTACAGCCTGAAGGAGAAGCAGCAGCTGGCAGACCTGGTCAGCACCATGCTGGCCTACAACCTCACCTACCACCAGGAGCGCCTGCCCGAGGGCCAGTACGCCTACAGGCTCGACCCGTAAGACCTGGGGACGTGAACTGTGGTGCTTGGAAGAGACCTTGATGGAATCACTGAGGCCAGCTGTGAACCATGCCAGGTCACTGCCAAACCATGACCCTCAGCTTTGAAACCCCTCCAGGGCTGGGGACTCCACTGCTGCCATGGGCAGCCTGGGCCAGGTCTTGACAACCCTTCTGGGGAAGAAATTGTTCCTAAGTCCCAAGGCTGAGGAGAAGGTTTAGGAGTCAGAAATGACAGCAGGGAGTTTGAGCCCACAAGCATTGTGGCATCGAGCTGGTTTCTTGCAGCTAGAGCTCAGAGCTTTCTCCAGTGATGGCAGCAGGGTTGCCATGCTGGGGTGGCTGCAGGGACCTGACTTTCTCTGATGGCAGCTCTGCAGGGATTATCTGTTTGCCTACCTCATTCTTTTGAAGGAGAGGCCTAGCAGCTGGAGTGGAGCTGGTTTTGCTTTAATGGAATTAAAGGGAAGGAAGCAGCTGCCTTCAGAACTGGCAGAAGAGGTACCAAATCTGCTGGGACCTGGTGGCAGAAGGGCAGAGCAGGTCCACCTGGGCATGTTGCACACAGAAGGTCGCTGTCACCATGGTTAATTCCTGCATTAACAGCTGGCCATAGCTCACTGTGCTTTGAACAGAGATGGAGCTGGGAATGCTCCTCAGGCTTCAGTGAAGCAGTGCAGACCCCACCACAGCTCAGAGCAATGCTAATGTCTTCCTGGTGCAAAGTTAATTAGAGGAATTAGCCTCTGTTAAGCAGTTGTATCCAATTACACACAAGAGCTTTATTTATGGCTTTATTTCCCCCCATGGAAAGGCCTTTGGGAATAGCTGCAGGGAGCCATCATCCCCTGCCCTCCCCAAACTGGGCTGTGCCACTGAAATGTGGCTATGGGGAAACCATGGCACATAGGGAGGCACATGGCACCAGGAGGGATCTTTCGTGCATGAAGAAGAGTGTGGCCAGCATGTTCAGGGAGGTTCTTCTGCCACTCACTCTGCCCTGGTGAGACTACAGCTGGAGCATGGTGTCCAGTTCTGGGCTCTTAAGTTCAAGAGAGGCAGGGAACTACTGGACAGAGTCCAGCGAAGGCTCCAGAGATGCTGAGGGGCCTGGAGCAGCTCTGTGAGCAGCAAAGGCTGAGAGCCCTGGGGCTGTTGAGCCTGGAGAAGAGCAGCCCCAGAGGGGATCTGATCAGTGCTCAGCAAGAGATAAAGGGTAGGGGGCAAGAGGGTGGGGCCAGATTCTGGTCAGTGGTGCCCAGTGACAGAGGGCAGAGAGCACAAACTGGAACACAGGAGGTTCCATCTGAAGAGGAGGAGAAACTCGTTGGTGTGAGGGTGCTGGAGCCCTGGAGCAGGCTGCCCAGAGAGGTTATGGAGTGTCCTTGTGTGGAGAGATTCCAAACTCATCTGGGCATTGTGATGCTGGGCAGGCTGCTGTGGGTGCCCTTGCTTTAGCAGAGGAGTTGGACAGGATGTTCTCCAGAGGTCCCTTCCAGCCCCGACCATGCAGGGATTCTGTTGCTTTGCTTCACTTTGCCTCCTTTTGTAAGTTCTGAGCCTGTTTCCTGGCCACACGCAGCCAGAATGGGGAGCACAGATGTGTCACGTCCCAGTGGCACCTCTGAGTCACATCCCAGCATCTCTTGGGCAAACAAAGCTGTTGCTGGCAGCAAAACCTGTGTTTTCTCTTTCAAAACTTTTAAAATCAGAGCTCTGACAGCTGATTTTTGGGCGACTGCAGTGCCCTCTGACTTTGCTCCCTTTATTTGAAGAGGATGATGTTTGGTGTGAATGAAACTTGAGCCCTTCGCGGCTGGCAGAGGAAGTGGCTCAGCTGCCTCCTGGCTGCTGGGGCTGCGCCTGAGCTGTCGCTGTGCTGCAACAAACCAAACTCCAGACCTGCTGCACCAACCTTGTTAAGAACAAAACTGTCCTGATTAACTGAAATCACTGTTCCTGGCCATACCTCAGTACCACAGCTGCCTGCAGGCACCTCGGGCTCACACAGAGGGTCGTGGTGCCACTCGTGCCCAAGCTGTGATGCTGCTGTGGCTTTTTGAGGACAATCTGCTCAGCCTGCAATTTTCTCTCCTTGCATTAAACCCAAGATTACAAAGCCTCTAATCCCTCCTGAGTACCCCTTCAGCTGAGAAGCCCTGCAGCAAACTGGCTCCACGTGCCCATCACTGCTGCACTGGGAGCTTGGAGAGGGCAGCAATGGGGAAACAGGCACCATTGTGGAGGCACAGGATGGTTTGGGTTGGAAGGGACCTTAATGATTGTTTAGTTCCAACCCCCTCTGTCATGGGCAGGGACAGCTCCCACTAGAGCAGGCTGCTCAAGGCCTCATCCAACCTGACCTTGAATACCTTCACGGAGCGGGCATCCATAACCTCCCTGGGCAACCTGTGTCAGTGTCTCCCCACCCTCTATACAGAATTTCTTGTGACCAAGATCATACCAAGAGGATTGGTGGGATGGGACTGGGAGCCTGGCAGGTCTCCCTGTGCCTGGCTCAGGCTGCAGTTTGCTTCCTGCTGTTTTGATTTGAGTTATTGATTGATTTCCTCTGCTTCCCCTACTGCATGGTGCAGGAATGTGGAGGATGTCTGCCGCTTCCCAGACCTTCCTGCTCGCAGGCAGCTGACCTACCAGGCCAAGCAGCTCATTGCCAGGGAGATTGAGCTGGAGAAGATGAGGAGGACAGAGGCTTTGCTGCAGGCACGGAACCTGCCTGAGGTAGGGAGGTGCTGATGGTGTCCTCTTAGTTCCTGGGTTGGGATAAAGTCCTTAGGGTTGGTATGGGGGATGTAAATGGAAATCCAGGATTAACCTCCCTCCCCCCCACCAATCCCAGCCATCTGCCTGCACATCTGCCCATGGGCAGCACATCTGTGGCGTGCCCAAAGGGCTCAGCTTTCTCCAGGAGTCCTGGAAAGGCTGGCCAGGAGTTAAGGCTTTAAACCCTTCAGTTCCAGTGAGGGAGGTGGAATTTTAGTTCATCTGGCTGTGATTTCTCTGTGTCCATGAGGGAGCTGACCTGCTCTCTCCTACCTGCACATTGCCCTTTGTAGTTCACTTCCATCCTCCCAAAAGCAGTTACTCTGCCCACCCCCCTCCCAAAAGCACAGAATCACAGAATGCCAGATTGGAAGGGACCACAAGGATCATCTGATTCCAACCTTTCTAGGGAACAGTAAAGTTGAAATGAGCTGGCCCTATGTGCAGGAGGCAGGAGAAGGTGGAAGTGGGTGGAAAAGGCTGAAAACCAGGTATAGCTGATGCCTGCCCTGCCCTGGTGCTGTGTGGAAAATTAATCCCCAAGAGTCCCTTTTTGCAGCAGGAGAGCTCTCTGGGGGGGCATGCATGGTGCAAAGAGAAGCTGCAAAAACATCTCTGAAGGCTCCTTGTTTACATGGTGCCAACCATGAAGTTCCAGGGTGAGAGGTAGCAGACACACATCTGAAGTGCTGCTGGGGGCTGAAAATGGTAGCAAAGTCCTTGCAAAGTCGTTTGGGTACTGTAATCAAACCCAGCAGCATGCAAGGGAGGGCTGAGGGCACGTGTGACATGGTCTGGAGGGGGATGCCCAAACCTTCAGCTCCTGAGGGGACCCTCACTCAGGTCTCTGCTCTCCACAGGAGCCTGAGAATGGTGTTAGGAAGCCAGGGGACACGAGGCCAGCTGGGACCCCCAACTACCAGCGGCGCCTGGAGCACATCGTCCGGAGAGCAGCAGTGGAGGACAAGGTGAGAGGCTGCAGGTCACAGAGTCCTAGAATGGGTTGGGTTGGAAGGGACCTTGAAGATCATCCAGTTCTACCCTCCCTGCCAGGGCAGGGACCCCTCCCACTGGAGCAGGCTGCTCAAGGCCCCATCCAGCCTGGCCTTGAATGTCTCTAGGGAAGAGGCATCCACAGCCTCCCTGGGCAGCCTGTCCAGAGCTTCACCACCCTCACTGTCAAGGATTTCTTCCTAATCTCCAGTCTCAGTCTCCCCTCTTCCAGCTCAAAGCCATTGCCCCTTGTCCTGTCACTACAAGCCCTTGTCAGAAGTCCCTCCCTGGCTCTCCTGTAGCCCCCTTGAGGTCTGGAAGGCTGCTCTAGGGTCTCTTCCTCTTCTCCAGGCTGAACAGCCCCAACTCTGCCAGCCTGTTCCCATAGCAGAGGTGCTCCAGCCTCTAAACATGCCTGAGTTGCCCCCCTGGCTGCTTGAGACTCTGTCTCCTTTGCTGGTTTATATATTTTTAGTTCACTTTCTTTCAGCAGAACTTCACCAGGTGTCCTGTAAACACAGCTTTGGGTTTACAGCAGGGAGATGAATTTGGTCTGGATGTCAATTACAGTTTTCAGAGACTGAGGAAGAAAGAGATGTGGATAATTTGGGCAAAAATAACTGAATTTTGACTCTGTGGAAGCTGCTGAGTAGGGGAGATAGGTACATAGGTTTTGGGGGGGCTGCAGGGGAACAATCCATCTTCTGCTGATGCAGCAGGTGAGCTGGGTTGGTCCCATGCCAAAGGCAGCTAGAGGTGGTCCCTTGCCACCACTGCTTTCTATGGGCTCAAAGCTGACTTTCCCCACTCGAATTTGAATGCAGTTTGCATTTTCCTGAGGCAGTTGGCCCTTTCTGCAGGATTTACATCCAGTTGCTGTTCAGTGGCTTCCTCCTGCACCAGGTGCTCCAAGGGGGAAGGGGCTGGTGCAGCCCTGAATGAAGGGTGACAGCAGCACAACCATCACCCCACAGCCAGGGCCCCTCTGAATGCCTAAGAATGTCTACACTGCTTAGGGCTTAACTTAGCTTCAAACTGGGCAGAGCTGAGTGGTGTCACTGGTGTCCCTGAGCTGAGCTGCCAGGTTGAAGCTGAGTTTGCTCTTGGTTGTCTCCAAACATAACCATGCTCACCTTCTGCTTTGCTTTGCACAGCCTGAGACAGACTTCTTCGGGCGGCCGCTTCAGCAGCAGGTGTCCACCACGCTGGGTAGGTGGCAGAGGAGCAGACAGGGTGGCCCCAGTCCTGGGTAGGTGGCAGAGAGACAGGGTGGCTCCAGGCTCAGGTAGGTGACAGAGGGATGGAGTGAGCATGAGTGGTAGCAGGTAGGTGGCAGAGAGACAGGGTGGCTCCAGGCTCAGGTAGGTGACAGAGGGATGGGGTGGGCATGAGTGGTAGCAGGTAGGTGGCAGAGGGACAAGGTGGCTCCAGCCCCAGGTAGGTGGCAGAGGGATGGGGTGAGCATGAGTGGTAGCAGGTAGGTGGCAGAGGGACAAGGTGGCCCCAGCCCCAGGTAGGTGGCAGAGGGATGGGGTGAGAATGAGTGGTAGCAGATAGGTGGCAGAGGGACAGGGTGGCCCCAGCCCCAGGTAGGTGGCAGAGGGATGGGGTGAGCATGAGTGGTAGCAGGTAAGTGGCAGAGGGGACAGGGTGGCCCCAGCCCCAGGTAGGTGGCAGAAGGGTGAAGCAGCCTCACCCCCTTGGTGCTGGTGGAGGGATGAGGGGACCACGAGTGGCCCTGGTCCTGGGTGGGTGGCAGAGGAACAGAGTGGCCATAGATGCTCCCAGAGGGTCCCTGCATTTTCAGTGCTCAGACCCCACACAGGTGCCCAAACAGGGGCTCTGTCCCTAAGCTCTGCACCCTAGGGCACGTGGGTGGGGTGAGGAGGGGATATTGAACAGAGGGACCCTGACACAGCAGGTGAGGAGGTGCCTGTGGGCAGATTGGTAGATTCTGGAAGCATCCAAAGGTCCAGCAGATCCCTTCGGCTGGGGAGCATGGGCGTGGGTACCTCCAAGGGTTTGCAGAAGCTTCAGCTCAGCAAACCCCTGCTGGGCACAGGCTGTAACATTCAAGGTAACAGTTTCTGCAAGGTTTTGACCTGGAGCTTCCCTCCTCCAGCTTCTCAGGCCCCCAAGGAGGAGTCAATTGAGAACCAGATAGGGAAGGCCGTGGGGAAAAGTGATGTCTGGTTCCGATTCAACGAGGGAGTGTCCAACGCCGTCAGGAGGAACATCTACATCAGGGACCTGCTCTAGCAGGGATGGAACTGAACCTGACTTTGACCCACAGATGATGCAGGATCCTGGTTTAGTTGTTGGAGGTTTGTTGTTTGGTTGTTTGTTTATTTTTTTTTTTTAGTACCCACTTCTGTTTTTAAAAACAAAACACCAAAATAAACTCTCTCTCTAAAAAAACAAAACAAAAACCCAAACAAATGACCAAGTGCTGTTCTGTTTATTTCATTTAGAAACCTTCAGTTGTATTTTACCTGCTCCTGCAGTGTTACAAAAGAATATTTCAAGTGGCTGAAAATCTTTTAATTAGAAAAAGTTTGGGGGTTGCTTTTTTTTTGTTGTTGTTGTTGTGGTTGGTTGGTTGTGGTCTGGTTTTTTTTGCTTTGTTTTTCGCCTTTACAAGCTGAAAACTCAACCTGCTCGACGTGGCAGAGGCTGTGATTGGAAACTGCAGCTAAACCCTGGAGAAATCTTTGCTGTTCCTAGCCCCCACTCCCTCTGTGGTGTCCCCATGTCCCCTCTATATAAAAAAGCAACGTTTCTACTGCTAAAAATAAGAGCAGCTGAAGGCAGGCAGGGCTTTAGTTTGGGTACTCGTTGGGAAGCTAGCTAATAAAAAAGTACATTCAGCCTGGGGGAGGGGCAGAGGAGCTGGTGCTGAGTGGGGTGCTGGGCCCTCAGAGGATGGTGCATTTGCCTTTCTCCACCCAGGGGTTGTTTTTCATCAGCTCTGGGTTCAGGAAGGGATCTTCTGGAATGCCGTCCTCGATCCATTTGACGAACCTGTGGAGAAGGGGTTGGAGGGGTGGGCACAGCCCCGGCCCGTGGTGGGTGCAAGAAGCACCCCAGCATTTTGGAGAACCAGACAACTGTTTGGGTTGGAAAAGACCTCCAAAAATCTTCAACCCAACGCCACCATGCTCACAAAAACATGTTCCCCCTCACCCTGATTCCCATGGCCACACATTTTTGGTGACTCCACCACCTCCCTGGGCAGCCTGTTCCAATCCCTGAGCACCCTTGCAGCAAAGAACATTTTTCCCCAATCTCCAACCTAACCCTCCCCTGGCACAGTTTCAGGCCACTTGCTCTCATTCTAGCACCTGATACTTGGAAGAGGAGACCAAACCCACCTGGCTCCAGCCTCCTTGCAGGGAAGGCCACCAAAAGGTCTCCCCTCAGCCTCCTCTTCTAGCTTAAACCCCAGGGTCCTCACCTCCTCACCAGACCTGCTCTCAGACCCCTCAACAGCTTTGTTGCCAACTCTCATCTCTCTCCAATGTCCTCTCAGAGTGCTGTAGAGCCCAGTGAGGTCTCCCCTCAGCCTCTTCTCCATTTTGTCACCCTCTCTGAGGGATAAGGAACAAGGGACACAGGGCAGGGGCTGTGCAGAAGCAAAATGGGGGGGGACCTGCTGTATCTAGGATGAATCCTGCTCTACTGGGGAGCAATATTGAGGTGCAGCCTGCTCTGGGGTGCAGTGGTGCTGGATTGCATCCTGCTCTGCAAGACAATGATGGCCAAGGGATAGGGAGGCCATAAGTGGTACCAGGTAGGTGACAGGGCAGGGTAGCTCCAGCCCTGGGGTGATGGCAAAGGGTTAGGGTGGCCATAAGTGGTACCAGGTAGGTGACAGGACAGGGTAGCTCCAGCCCTGGGGTGGTGGCAAAGGGTTAGGGAGGCCATAAGTGGTACCAGGTAGGTGGCAGAGGGACAGGGTGACTCCAGCTCTAGGTAGGTGGCAGAGGGACAAGGTGGTCTCAGCCCCAGGTGGGTGTTGGGGTGCAGTGTGTTCTGGTGGGCACAGAAGTTGGGGCACCAGCAGCCATGCACCCAGCTGGTGTTTGGAGCTCAGCAGAGAGCAGGTTCACTCAAAGCCCTTTTTGTCCTCCCCATCTGTGGCCGCCCTGTGCTGGCTGACTCCAGGTTGCATTTTAAATTTGATTTGCTGAAGTTGCTCTCTTTTTTGGTCCCCTTTTCCAAGAGGGAAGTGTGAGATGGGGCCATGGACTGGGTTAACTGCTGGGGTGGTCCCAGCCCNCTTGTCAATAGTCCCTCCACCAGCATGGTGGGGGGGATCCTGCACATTCACCTCAATGAGCCTGCAGCCATGTCCAGGACACCAAAGGAGCTTGGGTGGCTGGAAAGGAGGTGGCACAAGGTTGAGGGGTGGAGGTGGGGTTTGCAGGAAGGATGATGGCCCCTCTGTGGTCACCAGCACTGCCACCAGGGCTCAAAGAACCATTAAAGGGGAGTTTAGGGATTTTCCTCTTATTTGGGAGCCCTCAGGGATTTGGAAGAGAATGTTGGTTCTGGCTGTGGGGTGGAGAGAAGCCAGGACCTGCTGGTGGGGGGGTGTAGGGATGGGAGGAGGGTGGGCACCCACTCACTCAGGTATTGTCTTGGAGGACATCTCCCGCTTGTAGGCCAGCTGGTACTTCAGGCTCTCCACCTCCTTCTTCCACTGGGGGAGGTCCCACTCGTCCATGGCTGCAGCTGGGAGCTCTGTGGGGCTGCAAATGTAAATGTTGGTGCCATATCCCGTGGCAATATCCTGCCCTGCCCCCTCCCCACAGCTCTGCAACCCCCCCAAAGAGAAGGTCCTTCAGGATGGAGTCAGCATTGCCTCCATGCTCCAAGTGAGGTTGCCAGCCTCACAGTGGAGCAGCCTGTGGCTCCTGGAGCTTTTGGGGTTGTTCTCATGAGGCAACGGCTGCACTTACCTGTAGGTTGTGGGACCAGCTGGGCATGGGGTGGGTGAGCTCCTGTAGCTGTGCTGTGCCTGTGGCACATGCAAAACCAAAGGACCTGGCCAAATTTGACTGCAATTTGGATGGTGGTGTTTGGGGTGGAGCAAGGCAAAAAGCAACCAGAGGTGAGCTGGGGCATGGGCAGGTGTCCATCCTTCTCCTGCCTGGCCAAGAGTGGGGCCAGCAAGGATTTTAGGCTGGGCAGAGCTCTAGAAGAGGCTCACATGGATGCTCACCTCTGATCTGGGGAGCAAGACAAACAACCATGCACCTCCTCTCACCCTCCCTGCCCCAGTAGTGGTCCTGGCTGCTGGCTAAAGGTGGGAATGTGCGTGAGGGGGAAACTGAGGCACAGCAGCTAAGCCATGACCACAGCTGCATGAGACTTCATATGAGCACTCAGCTCCCTCTGGTCACCCCAAAAGTCTGCAGCACAAGGAGACCTACCCCTGCCTGTGGCTGGCCATGAGCCCAGACCCTCTGGCACACAGAGGCACAGAGCAGCAGCAGCACTTTGTGCCTGGGGTGGCTGAACCCCAAGGATGTCCACATGTCACATCCTACACCCCAGAGCAAGGGGGGGGGAGGCAGCAAACCACTCATACACCAGCACAGCTCCAGTTCAGCCTGGCAGCTGCACGAGCTGCTCCAGTCCAGCTTCTCCACAGAGCATCCCTTGGAACAGAAATCAGCCCCAGGAGAACGATGAGCACCCAGCAACCACCACCCCTTGCACACACGGTGTGGCCTCACTCGGGCTCTGGTGCCTGCCGGTGGCTCTTTTGGAGGTAGATGAGAACCAGCATCCCCATCCCTGCCCCAGCCATCCCAGGAGCATCCCAGCGCCGTGGCTGAGCCTTCCACTTACCTTGGCCGGAGAAGCTGTTAGCGTGGAGCTGGCGGCTGCGTCCCTCCACACCGTCCGAGTGAGCGTCCCTGGCCTTGCCCACGCTGCCAGCTCTGCCCTCGCTGGTGCCCAGCCCAAATTCTCTCTCTAATCTATTAATGCAGGGCTGCTCCAGCTGCCTCCGGCACAGCAGGAGCCGGATAATGCGAGCGTCCTCCCCACTCCCCCCACCCCCCGCTGCTCTCCAGGGATTTGGCTCCGCTGAGCGCCCGGGATGGAGGCAGCGTCCTGCTACCCGTGGCTGCCGAAACGGGGTTAGCCCAGCATCCCCCAGAGCCCTCAGGGATCCAAGCTGGGGGGATGGGGGGGGCTGGGAACGTGGAGTGGGACACAGCAGCACCTCAGGGGGGTCCTTACTGCTGCCTGCATCTCTGGCTGCTTTCCTGCCTGTATCCATGCCTGCATCCCTGCCTGTAACACTGATGGTGTCCCTGCCTGTATCCCTGCCAAATCCAGCCACCCCCTGACTTCCTCGGCTTTCTTCCTGCTGACACGGGGGAGGGGGTGGAGGAAGGGAGGGGGTACCTGAGAAGAAGTTAAGAAAAGAGGAAAAAGAGAAAAGCTGAAGACAAAAAGTGAGCAGCTGGAGATTGAACATGTGGTAGGTGAAGGACAGGGTCAGCAGGAGGGGCAAAGAGTAAGAGCATTTAAAAATCATGCTGTGTGACTTAGAGGGAGGGGTAAAAGCTGATTAAAGGCAACCCCCACCTGGCTGCAGCCTCCTTTCAGGGAGCTGTAGGGAGCCAGGAGGTCTCCCCTCAGCCTCTTTTCCTCCAGGCTGAACAACCTCAGCTTCTCCTCACCAGATCTGTCCTCCAGCCCCTTCACCAGCTTCAGTGCTCTTCTCTGGACCTGCCCCAGCCCTTCAATGTCCTCAGAGTGAGAGGCCCAAAAGATATCAATCATATCATATCATCATATCATATCATATCATATCATATCATATCATATCATATCATATCATATCCATCCTACCTCATGTATCATATAGCATATCCTATTCATAGCTTGCCTCATAGCTATTATATAGACTCATAGAATCACAGAATCTTTCAGGCTGGAAAAGACTCCTGGGCTCATCAGGTCCAACCATTAACCTTCCTCTACCAACTTCACCACTAAACCANCAATGACAACTCCACAAGCCACAACCAGATGCCAAACTGGCACATGATATATAACAAATCTCTGTTCCAGATTTTCTATACTCCTGCACATACATTTTCATAGCAAATTGAAGAAAAAAAAAAAAAAAAAAAAAAAAAGGAAAATAATTATTCCTAACTTCCAAACTAACCCTCCCCTGGCACAATTTCAGGCCATTTTCTCTCCTGACAGCAGAGAGAACAGACCAACCCCCATGTGGCTTCAATCTCCTTTCAGGGAGTTATAGAGGGCAATGAGGTCTCCACTCAGCCTCCTCTTCTCTAGACTAAACATCCCCCCCAGTTCTCTCAGCTGCTCTCCAGGCCTGCTCTCCAGACCCTTCACCAGCTTTGTTATCCTTCTCTGGAGCTGCTCTCTAGGTTATGCAGCTGCAGCCAGAGATAAAGACTGTTGTAGCTAGAGCTGTCCAGATGGCACAGATAAAGACAGCTATAGATGAGGTGGATGTGGGATGTCTCTCCCAGTAAGCCCTTGCAGCACCACACCAGCAGCCCCATCTCTCCCATGCAGGAGCCTGATGCCCCACAACATCGACCTGGGCACAGGCAAAGCCCCACCAGCCTCTGTACCAAGCAGATGTCAAGAGCAGGATGGTGCTGAGCTGGGCTCCTCTCCCAGCCCTTGGCCTCTTCAGGTGATCAATTTCCTTAAGAGCCTCCCTGGCAGCTTCCTGGAGCCACCATCCTCCAGCAGAGGATGTTGGGACCTGGGGCTTGGCCAGGGATTGATGGAGCTCTTTGGGGCCGAGCCCTGTGCCTATTGCAGCCACAGCAGGAGGTTTGGCCAGCCACAGGACACCACAAATGTGGTGAGGTTTGTATTGCAGCACCACTTCTGGGCTTTTCTCTCTTGCAAAGATCCAGGGGGGCTGTTTTGGGGTGGCTGTGGCTCAGGATGTGCTCCCCTCTTAATGAGGGCAGAGATACCCAGGGCTGCCCATGGCTCAGGACATGCTCCCCATGCTCCAAAAGGCACCAGCTCCTATCAATGAGGTCAGAGATGCCTAAGGCTGACCACAACAGAGGGCAGATTTAGACTGGATGTTAGGAGGAAGTTGTTTGCAGTGAGGGTGGTGAGACACTGGCACAGGTTGCCCAGGGAGGTTGTGGCTGCTCCCTCCCTGGAGGTGTTCAAGGCCAGGTTGGAGGAGGCCTTGAGTGACCTGTGCTAGTGAGAGGTGTCCCTGCCTATGGCAGGGGGTTGGAACTAGATGATCCTTGAAGTCCCTTCCAACCTTCCCATTCTATGAACTTCTCTGCTTGTTGACATCAACCATAATCTCCCCATCCTGCCTCCAGAGAAGTCCAGGAAAGGCTGGGGGCTGACCATGAGATGACACTGGAGATGGGTCACAGAATTTCCATGGATTTTCTGCTTTCTGACAGCAGCAAGGACTGAGTGGGGCCAGTAGCAGGTGCAGGAGCCACCATCAACACTAGTCCTAAGTCTGAGGTGGGCTTCATCCAGCCCATTGTTCCTGCATGCAGCAGCTGCCTGGTGCTGAGGCCTTTGATACTGGCAGGGAGCTGTGCCATGGCCAAGCAGGTCCCAGATGACATCTACCCAACTTCTTCACTTTGAAGGTGCTGGAGCCCTGGAGCAGGCTGCCCAGAGAGGTTGTGGACTCCTCTGGAGAGATTCCAAACCCAGCTGGCCATTGTGATCCTGGACAACCTGCTGTGGGTGACCCTGACTTAGCAGTGGGGTTGGACTGGATGATCTCCAAGGTCCCTTCCACCATGCTCCATACTGGGATGCTGTGAACCCTTTGTGGGGGTTGAGGATGGACCTGGCCATGGCAGATTGCAGGGTCTGCACTGGCCAACCCCACCAGCTTTGTAGATTAAAGAATTATGAACCCCTGAAGTTCTGCAATATTAATGACTGTTGCCATCTGTTAATCTGGCAGCCAGCAACAAACTGGGTTTTGACTTTGCTTAGCCCAGTTATTAAAATAGGCTATTTTTGGTTGGGTGGGCAGCTGGAGGAGCACAACTCCTTTGTGTCCCAGGGGAGCTGTGGGATGAGTTGCAGCCTCTCCCTGGTCGCTGTCCCCATGTTCTGTAGGTCCAACACTAGGGGAAGAGGAACTCCCCAGGCAGGAGCTGCCCATGAGCAAGGAAGGGTAATGCAGGGATGATGGTACCAAGTTGGTATCCTGTCAGGCTGTGCTGCCATTCAGTGACACTTGGACAGGTTGGAGAGTTGAGTGGAAGGAAAGCTCAAGGGCAAGTGTAGGGTCCTGTCTGTGGGGAGAAACAACCCCCTGAGCCAGTACAGGTGAGGGTGAGCTCCCCAGAGCTGCTTTCCAGCAGAAGGACCTGGCAGTGCTGGGGGACAAGTTGCCCATGAGCCAGCAATATGTCCTCATGGCTGAGAAGGTCAATGGTGTCCTGTGGTGTGGGACCAGGAGGTTGAGGGAGGTTGTCCTGCCTCTCCCCTCTGCCCTAGTGAGGCCACATCTGGAGTATTGTGTCCAGTTCTGGGTTCCCCAGTTCAAGAGAGGCAGGGAACTACTGCACAGAGTCCAGAAGGGGCTACAAAGCTGCTGAGGGGCCTGGAGCATCCCTGTGAGGAGGAAAGGCTGAGAGCCCTGGGGCTGTTGAGCCAGGAGAAGAGCAGCCCCAGAGGGGATCTGATTGATGCTCAGCAGGAACTAAAAGATGAGGGCAAGAGGATGGTACCAGACTCTTCTCAGTGATGCTCAGCAACAGTACAAGGAGCAACAGGCACCAGCTAGAACCCAGGAGGTTTTAGCTGACCAGAAGGAGAAAATTTCTTGGTGTGAGGGGGCTGGAGCCCTGGAGCAGGTTGCTCAGAGAGGTTATGGTGTTTCCTTACCTGGAGAAGTTCCAAACCCACCTGGCCATTGTGATCCTGGGCAAGCTGNTCAAGGGCAAGTGTAGGGTCCTGTCTGTGGGGAGAAACAACCCCCTGAGCCAGTACAGGTGAGGGTGAGCTCCCCAGAGCTGCTTTCCAGCAGAAGGACCTGGCAGTGCTGGGGGACAAGTTGCCCATGAGCCAGCAATATGTCCTCATGGCTGAGAAGGTCAATGGTGTCCTGTGGTGTGGGACCAGGAGGTTGAGGGAGGTTGTCCTGCCTCTCCCCTCTGCCCTAGTGAGGCCACATCTGGAGTATTGTGTCCAGTTCTGGGTTCCCCAGTTCAAGAGAGGCAGGGAACTACTGCACAGAGTCCAGAAGGGGCTACAAAGCTGCTGAGGGGCCTGGAGCATCCCTGTGAGGAGGAAAGGCTGAGAGCCCTGGGGCTGTTGAGCCAGGAGAAGAGCAGCCCCAGAGGGGATCTGATTGATGCTCAGCAGGAACTAAAAGATGAGGGCAAGAGGATGGTACCAGACTCTTCTCAGTGATGCTCAGCAACAGTACAAGGAGCAACAGGCACCAGCTAGAACCCAGGAGGTTTTAGCTGACCAGAAGGAGAAAATTTCTTGGTGTGAGGGGGCTGGAGCCCTGGAGCAGGTTGCTCAGAGAGGTTATGGTGTTTCCTTACCTGGAGAAGTTCCAAACCCACCTGGCCATTGTGATCCTGGGCAAGCTGCTGTGGGTGCCCTGCTTTAGTGGCACGGGTGGGGAGGGGGTGTTGAATTGGATGATCTCCAGAGGTCCCTTCCAGCCTTCAGCGTGCTGAAATTCTGGTGCTATGCTGCATATGACCGAGGGATGTCACCTGCAGGTGAGGGACCACACCAGCAGCGATCCAACAGCCCCCACCACCCTGTAAAGCCATCCCTGTGGAGCAGAGGTCTGCCCTCAGCGCCGGCTGCTATTTCTGGCGCTCTCTGGAGGGTGTTTCAGAGAACTCTGCTCGATGATGCACAGTCCAAAGGGATCAGCTCAGTTAGGAGGTTAATTGGTGTCCTTGGTAGAAACGGTTCAGCATTTTGCCAGGTCACTCAGCAGACAAGGGTGGGAAGCAGAACACAGGCAGCAGGGGTGGGGGTGGTCCTGTCCTTCAGCCCTGGCTCCATGGTTCGGAACTCATTCCTCAGCACTTCCATTGCACAGCTCCAGCCTCAGCCTTGTGGCTGAGACATTAAACCATCTACTTCCTATTTGCTGTCCAGACCTTGGGAGATCTCATCCTTGCTGTCCAAGCTTATCCCATGGGGCTGTGCACCACCATTCCCATGTTGGGCAGAGCTGGAAGAGCCTCCCAGTTTGACCAGCAGTTGGTTTGTTCTGCAACATTGCACTGGGGGCAGCCCCCTCCAGCCTGCAAAACTCAGCAGTGATTGATTGGTGAAGCTCCATCCCTCATCAGTAGGGATGCACACACTAACTGCTGACAACAAGCAAGGCAGCCACATCTTGCTCACCTCCTGGCTCAGATCATGGTCTTCCCCTTCCAGCCTTTGAGAACATCAAGCAGTGTATCTATTTTCAGAGGAAATGTTATTTTGGATACAGGCACTTACTTGCAGATGTTTTATTTATTGCTTGGCAGCAGCAGCTGGACAGACCCTTGCTAAAACAGCAAAGCTGTGTTTGCTAAAAGACAACCCTTGGAGGAGACAGGTCCAGGTGCCCATCTTCTTCTCCATTTTTAATGAGCTCTGTTTGTCTCAGTTATCCCTGGAGCAAAGCAGAGATCAGCCTCCAATTTACCTCTGAGGTTACACTAGTCAGAGTCTCAGGGCAGCAGGAAGATGTTTTCCACAGCAGTTGACTGCAATGACTGCAGCTGTTTGTCCAACCCCTGGCCAAAGTCAAGTGCAGATCTTCAGAGAAGGTCTTCTCATACAGAAAACATTTTATCATGGTCAATCATGGAATGGGTTGGGTTGGAAGGGACCTCCAAAGGGCATCCAGTCCAGGCAGCAGGGACAGCCTCCACTAGAGCAGGTTGCTCAGAGCCTTCTCCAGCTTCACCTTCAATAGCTCCAAGGATGGGACCTCAACTCCCTCCCTGGGCAACCTGCTGCAGTGTTCCAGCACCCTCATGGTGCAGAGCTTGTTCCTAACATCCAATCTAAATCTGCTCTGCTCTCATTCCAAACCATTGCCCTCATCCTGTCCCTGCAGGCCTTTGCAAACAGTCCCTCTGCAGCCTTCTTGGAGCCCCCTTCAGGTACTGGCAGGTTGCTCTAAAGGCTGCTGTAATTGATTAAATCTCAGTAGCAGATAAATAATTAAGAGAGATGCCATTTACTTACAGTAAAGAAGCAGTTCCTGGCCTTTGCTTCTGCTGGTAAATCTGGGCTTGAAGGGGCAACAGATATCTGCCCTCACCTGCACTGAGCAGGGTGGCAGTGAAGGCTACAGTCAGCCCAAGTTCAGCCTGATATCAAGGCTTAGCTGCTTGTGTTGTAGCCTTTTGACTTAGCTAAGTGAAACACCCTTCTGTGAGGATGTCCAGGGACCAAGTGGCTTATTTTGGAGAGGCTGGAACACACACCACTGGGGCAGGTGACTGCCCAAACTCTGTGCTGCTGACAGCACCCAGAGCATGTTACAGGCCAGAAGGCAGGTGGAGAAGGTTGAGAAGCTCTTTCACCAGGACAGAGACCACAGAGACAGCACCTACCCAGTCTGTTTTAAGCCTTCTCCTTTGTTCCTCCTCAGACATAGAATCATAGAATGGTTTGGGTTAGAAGAGACCTCCAAAGGTCATCCAGTCCCACCCCCCTGCAGGCAGCAGGGACATCCTCCACTAGAGCAGGTTGCTCAGAGCCTTGTCCACTCTCACTGGGTTTAGTTCCAGGCATGGGGTCTCAACCACTTCCCTGGGCAACCTGTTGCAGTGTTGCAGCACCCTCATGGTGCAGAACTTGTTCCTCACATCCAATCTAAACCTGCTCTGCTCTCATTCCAAACCATTGCCTCTTGTCCTGTCCCTGCAGGCCTTTGCAAACAGTCCCTCTGCAGCCTTCTTGGAGCCCCCTTCAGGTACTGGCAGGCTGCTTTAAGGTCTCCCTGGAGCCTTCTCTTCTCCAGGCTGAACATCCCCAGCTCCCTCAGTCTGTCCTTGCAGTGGAGGTGCTCCAGTCCTCTGAGCATTTCTATGGCTCATCTGCACCTCCTCTATCAGATCCATCTTAAGCTACTCAGGTGGCTCAGGTAGGAAGGATGATGTTATAGGGAACATGCTAGAACCACCTCCATGACAAATCAGAATGAAACACCACAGAGCATCTTCAGGACATGTGACCAGTCCTGCTGATCATCATCAGAAACAGATTCCCATCAGGAGAGTTCTCTGNAGTCCCTCCCCAGCCTTCCTGTAGCCCCCTTCAGATACTGGAAGGCTACTCTAAGGTCTCCTGGAAGCCTTCTCTTCTCCAGGCTGCACAGCCCCAACTCTCTCAGCCTGTCCTCACAGCAGAGCTGCTGCAGCCCTCTGAGCATCTTTGTGGCCTCCTCTGGACCTGCTCCAACAGTTCCATGTCCTTCCTGTGCTGGGGGCTCCAGAACTGTACACAGGACTTCTCCTGGCTGAACTTGAATGTCACAAAATAAAAGGTACAGTAATTATTTGAAATAAAAAAAAAAAACAACCACAAACCCAAGATCCAAAAACCTCCAAACCAGAACTGACAACATAAAGGGAATGTCTATGGAGTTTTAATGTGTTGATTTAGATACAGGCACAGTTCTGCAGAGAAACTGGAATAAAAACAGCTTATTTAGGAGGAGAGCTGCAAAAGCCACTAGAAGCCTTAAATGTGCAAAATACAATTAATCACATATTAATATTTCCCCCTACTTGAGTGCCAAATCAATGCAGATGGGTATCACACTGAGGCAAAGATGAGTAGGAACCAGGCTAGAAATATTTCTCCCTCCAACAGCTCCACAGTTAACTTCCACACTGCTCCAACCAGGATTTGAGAAGCTCAGAGACTCTCCAGCACCAGTCTGTCAGTCTCCTGTTGCAGGAAATAAACCCAAAAGCCAACTGGGAAACTGAAAATGAGATAATAGTTTTTATTTACAAAATCAAGCTGTTTGCTGCATTAATTCATGTATCTGCTTTTTTTCAAGGGAGGAAGAAAGCTTTCAGTCCCCTTTCTTCAGCCTCAGGAGTGGTTTCTTTTCTGTGCTTACCCCACAGGAGGAGGTTTGCAAGCAGCTTTTTCATTCACACTGTTGCACACCTGTGGAGAGACAGCACATTTGGACCACACAAGAGACATGTAGATCTGTGGTGCTTCCCATCTCATCCATAGTTCTCTCTCCTCAGTCTGCATCTCTAGATTGGCTTTTTAAACAGCAAGTGACCCTGCTGCCTCTTGAAACCACCACTTCATCATGGACCTCAAGGAATTTCCAACACACATCTGCTGAAACACAGCCATTGGTCACCACCTTCACCTAGGAGCTCATCTGGGCTTTGCCTGAAGTCTGTTTCTAGCTGGGTGGTTTTTGGAGATGACAGCCAAAGCAGAAGGAAGAGATTTCTCAAGGGGGATAAAAAAGAAACTATTCCTGAAGATTTGGCCAAGTCTACTCTTGCTGAAAGATGTTCATGAACTTGGAGATTTCCCGATGAGCTGCGCTGCCAAGGGGCAGGTTCCTCAAGCCCTGGGCAGAGAGAGAAATGTTTGTTAGTCTGCTTCAGGCATTCTAGGATGTCCCTGCTGACTGCAGGGGGGGTTTGGGCTAGATGACCTTTGGAGGTCCCTTCCAACCCAACCCATTCTATGATAAGGACACTGCCATGAGGAATTCGAGACGTGATCTACCAAATGATGTGCTGAAATATGATGGCCAATGTCATACATTGAATATTCCTGGATCAGCAGCAGTGTGGCCAGGAGGACCAGGGAGTGATTGTCCCCCTGTACTTGACACTGGTGAGGCCACACCTTGAGTAGGGTCAGTTTTGAACCCCTCACTCCAAGGACCTTGAGGGGCTGCAGCAGGTCCAGAGAAGCACAACAAAGCTGGGGAAGGGTTTGGAGAACAGGGTTGGTGAGGAGCAGCTGAGGGAGCTGGGATGGAGAAAAGGAAGTTGAGGGGAGATCTTCTGCTTCTCTACAGTTCCCTGAAAGGAGGTTGGAGCCAGGTTGGGGTTGGTCTCTTCTCCCTAATAACAAGTGATAGGATAAGAGGAAATGGCCTCAAGTTGCCCCAGGGGAGGTCTAGGTTGAACACGAGGAAGAATTTCTTCCCCAAAAGCATTGTCAAACACTGGAACAGGCTCCCCAGGGAGGTGTTTGAATCCCCAACCCTGAAGGTCTTTAAAAGCCAGAGAGATGTGGTGCTGAGGGCCATGGTTTCACAGCACATTTGGCAGTTAGAATGGTTGGACTCCATGATCTTAAAGGTCTTTTCCAACCACACTGATCCTGCAATTCTCTGTGGCCAACTGATCACTAACAACTGTCACTGACACACTTGGTGGAGAGATGCTAAGCCACACAGATACTCACTGTGTTGTGAAAGAAGTTGGAAAGATGCTTTGCCCATGGACACCTGAAAAACAGACACAGATTCTTACTCCAGAGACAGACCTGCCTCAGTCTCAGCCTGAACTTTGCATTCCTCACAGCTTTACAAAGAAGCTAATCCAACAATTCCCTTCAGTTTCCAAAGGGAAATGATTTCAGCATCAGATGTACACTGCAATAGGACAAAGAGCTTAAGAAGCAGGATTTCATCAGATTCTCTTGGATCTAGATGCTGGAGCACACTGGAAAGCCTCAGAAACCAAAGACAATTCATGGAATCACAGAATGGTTTGGCTTGGAAGAGACCTCTAAAGGTCATCCAGTCCAACCCCTCCAGAGGCAGCAGGGACATTCCCCACTAGATCAGGCTGCTCAGAGACTTGTTGAGCCTGACCTTGAACAGCTCCAGGGATGGGACCTCAATTCCCTCCCTAGGCAACCTGTTGCAGTGTCCCAACACCCTCGTGGTGCAGAACTTGCTCCTCACATCCAATCTAAATCTGCTCTGCTCTCATTTCAAACCATTGGCTCTTGCCCTGTCCCTGCAGGCCTTTGCAAACAGTCCCTCTGCAGCCTTCTTGCAGCCCCCTTCAGGTACTGATAAATATGAAACTGTGGAGGAGTGAAAAATAAAAATGACTTGTGAGTTGAGACTGTTCATTAGGAGACAACTACCACCAGTGCTGCAACACAAGGACTTCTACCTGGCTGTGGTGAAGAGTCTCACTTACATGTGGAGGTTCTCTATGACAAGGTTCAGAGCAAACAGGCCAACAGATTGCATCTTCTTATGTCTGCATGTCAGGAACAGGGAAAGGAATTCACCCACGTACTGGGGACCAAGGTTTTGCCACCTAAACAACAGAAATCAGAACACAGTTGGTCAGAGACAGCTTTCCTATGGATCCCAGCACCTTATTTGCATTCTGGACTGACACAGAGCATTGGACTGCCTGGTTTCAAAGAGCTAAGGCTGCTATATGTTGCTACTGCAGGACTGTGCTTACTGCTCTCACAACCAGGCAGACTTCAGGGAGCAAGTCTTTACTCACAGTTTTAGCACTGATGCTTTCTGAAGATTTAGATCTCCTAAAAGCAGGTTGACAGTGCCATGGAGAATGTGTTCTTCATAGGAAAGGTGGTCCAGTAACAGCCTCAGAGCCCAGAAGTTTTTCTAGGAAGTGATAAAATGAGGCTGGTGAGTTAACTGATTTGCAAACCATTTCTTAAAAGCAGAATAAATGGTAAGGTCAAAGCTAAAGGGGAACAAAACCAAGTTAAATGTGTCTACAGAGAATGGTTTGGGGTAGAAGGGACCTTGAAGATCATCCAGTTCCAACCCCCTGCCATGGTCAGGGACACCTCCCACTAGACCAAGTTGCTCAAGGCCACATCCAAGCTGGCCTTGAACACCTTCAGCCTTGGAGCCTCTACAACTTGCCTGGGGAACCTGTTCCAGTGCCTCAATAGCCTTATGAGGAAGAATTGCTTCCTAATGTCTCATCTCCATCAGCCTTTTTCCACTTTGAAGCCATCACCTCATGCCTTTGTCAAAAGTCCCTCCCCAGCTCTCCTGTAGCCCACCTCAAGTACTGTAAGGCTGCTCTAAGGTCTCCCTGGAGCATTCTCTTCTCCAGGCTGAAGAGTCCCAGTTCTCTCTACTTGTCCCCATAGGGCAGGTGCTCCAGCCCTCTGATCACCTTCATGGCCTCTTTTGGACCTGCTCTAACAGTCTCACATTCTTCTTGAGGGCTCCAGAGCTGGACACAGACAACCTCCAAGCTGGTGTTACACAGAGCTTAAATAAATATCAATTACTTGAATCTCTTAGAACAGAAATCAGTACCTAGGACTCACCCCAAAAGCCAGGACTACCTCTAAGAAGGAAGTCAGGTATGGAAGATCACAAAAAAGCATCTGTTGTATTGCTTGCACTGCGAGGATAAGACAAGCCTCATGGTGCAGCTACAGGAAGAGACAGCAAGAAGATGACATTTCAAAGTCCATTTCTTTGTTATATCCACTCAAATCAGCACTAAGTTGCCACCACCCCAATGAAAAACGTTGGATGTCAGGTAAGACATCCACAAGAACCATGTGAAGGGCAGAAGATAGTGTAGAAGAGGTCTATTTATACAGCATGTTTCATCTGATGCTCTCAAAGCCCTCAGAGAAACATGAGCTCTCACATCATCATGGGAGGAGAACTAGAGGGAAAAAAATATTTCTGGCCCAAGACTCACATGTTTGAAGAGTAAAGTAAATGTACTTTCCTCAGAAGTAAAAACCCAGAAGACAGCTCCTAAGATGTGTTGACTGTTTAACACAGAGCTCATCTCAATCCAGCTTTAACCATGCTCCATTCCTCTTACAGTCTTCACAATAACTCAGCTGTTTCCACTGCTGTATCTTCAAGCATAGTAACACAAAAAGGTGAGTTTATTGCCACATACACACTTACATGAGGAGAGAAGATAGCAGGAAGCAAAGAAACATTCACTTTTGCTTTCAGCTCCTCCAAAAGGCCCCCACTGACAGCCAGGACACCCTGCAACAGAAGCACTCACAGGTCAACCACATCCAGACCCTCTGCAAACATCAAACAGTGCCCCACAGCTTCTTTAGAATCACAGAATGGATTGGCTTGGGGGGGGACACCTCCAAAAGTCATCCAGTTCAATCCCCCCTTGAGGCAGCAGGAACATTCTCCACTAGATCAGGCCGCTCAGAGCCTTGTCCAGCCTGACCTTCAGTAGCTCCAGGGATGGAACCTCAACTGCCTCCCTGGGGTCCAGCAGCCTCATGGTGCAGAACTTGTTCCTCACATCCAATCTAAATCTGCTCTGCTCTCATTTCAAATCATTCCCTCTTGTCCTGTCCCTGCAGGCCTTTGCAAAAAGTCCCTCTGCAGCCTTTTTGTAGCCCCCTCCAGGTACTGGCAGGCTGCTCTGAGGTCTCCCTGGAGCCTTCTCTTCTCCAGGCTGAACACCTCCAGCTCCCTCAGCCTGTCCTCTACTGTGCTTTTACCTACTTTATCAGCATTTATACAAGCTAGGTTGAGTGTTCAACTCTACAGTGAATGTAAACCCAAGGCAACAGATTCTCCCATCTGAAAGCAGTCAGTTACCTCTTGGAAGTCAAGTGGGGGCTCCTTCAGGGACATGGGATGCAGGCGTCCGTTTTTCTCCAGCACACTGCTACTCCCCAAAGCCATGATGAGGGAACTCCAACATTTAGGCTGAAACACAGTAGAATAAGTGTTTTACAGAGTCAAATCTGTTCACAGGTGAAAGCCAAGGGTACTGATAGGAAATCTTTGTATTAGAGAAGCAACTGGAGAAAATAGGTAACACACAGAAAAACTTGATCATAGAATGGATTGGGTTGGATGTGACCTCAAAGATCATCCAGTTCCAACTCCCCTGCCAAGAGCAGGGACAGCTCTCACTAGAACAGATTGCTCAAGGCCTCATCCAGCCTGGTCTTGAACACGGCCAAGGATGAGGCATCCACAACCTCCCTGGGCAACCTGTGCCAGTGTCTCACCACTCTCATAGTAAAGAACTTCTTGAGAGGTCACAGGAAGAGTTTGACAGAGACTCACATTCCTGTAGAGTAAGATGTTGCTGTAGAGGAGTTTCAGAGCTTGCTTAATTAGAACACCATCTTTCAAGGGAGGACCTGCAAGGAAAAAAAGCCAAAACACACAACATTCCTTGAGTAAACTACAGAGGGTGAACACAAACAAGGTATTAACAAGGTATTAACTTGACAAGAAACAAATCATAGATTCCTTGAACAATCTGGGTTGAAAGGGACCTTAAAGATCATCCAGTTCCAACCTCCCTGCCATGTGCAGGGACACCTCCCAACAGAGCAGGTTGCTCAAGGACTCATCTAACCTGGTCATGAACACCACCAGGAAGGGGCATCCACAACCTCCCTGGGCAAATGTTTCCTTTAAGGACAGGACAAATACAAAGCAGCTAATACTGAAATCTTCCAGCCCAGTCTTGAACACCTCCAGGGAGGGGGCATCCACAACCTTCCTGGGCAACCTCTTTCAGTATCTCACCACCTTCACTGCCTACAGGAAGGCTGGGGAGGGACTATTGACAAGATCTTGCAATGACAGGACAAGGGACAATGGGTTTAGACTGGCAGAGGGAAGATTTAGGCTAGATGTTAGGAGGAAGTTGTTTGCAGTGAGGGTGGTGAGACACTGGCACAGGTTGCCCAGGGAGGTTGTGGCTGCTCCCTCCCTGGAGGTGTTCAAGGCCAGGGTGGACGAGGCCTTGAGTGACCTGTACTAGTGGGAGGTGTCCCTGCCTATGGCAGGGGGTTGGAACTAGATGATCCTTGAGGTCCCTTCCAACCTTACCATTCTATGATTCTATGAACTGGACACAGGACTCAAGGTGGGATCCCATGAGAGCAGAGCAGAGGGGCAGGATCACATCACTTGTCCTTTTGTGAAGCGTACTCCACAAATCCCCACTCAGATGTAAAGGCATTCTTCCTGCTTAACATTATGTACCCTCCTTTAGTCTGCTCAGTTTACAGTTGGGTTCAGAACCCCTCAGAACACTACAAGACTTAATGAAAAACTAAAAGCTGTTAATTAAGTTATAAACATATGCAAATAAAAAAGAAAAAAAAAAGAAAAAAAGAAAAAAAAAGACAACACTTGCCAACTGCAGTCCAGAGTCCAGAGTCTATGATATCATTGCCAGCAGGGACACTGCCTGTCTTGAAAATCTTCAGGTAGATGTCAAACTGGTGCTGTGTTATCCTGCAGGCAGTGCAGCAGGCCAGGCTGTTGACAGGGAAGAGCAGCGAGTGGGCAGCGTCCAGGAAGTCTCCAGTTTTACACAAGTAGAAAGGGATTTTATCACGCAGGTCTCTCAGCCTGCAAAGCAGCAAGAATTGGGGCATGTCAAGAAGAGAGTGGCAGGAAGTTCAAGCAGGTTCTCCTCCCTGTCTACTCTGCACTGGTGAGGTCACATTGTGGAATACTGTGGCCAGTNTTGGAACTGCATGATCCTTGAGGTCCCTTCCAACCCTAACTGATTCTATGACTTGCCAGAGAGAGTACAACAAAGGGCTACTAAGATGCTGAGGGGACTGAAACATCTCTCTTGTGAAGAAAGACTGAGAGAATTTGGGCTGTTTAGTCTGGAGAAGACAAGAACTGAGGGAGGATCCCATCAATGCTGATCAATACTTGCAGGGTGGGTGTCAGGAGGATGGGTCCAGGCTTTTTTCAGTGGTACCAAATGACAGGACAAGGGGTAACAGGCACAAACTTGAACATCTAAACGTGAGGAGGAACTTCTTTAAAGGTGATGGAGCACTGAAACAGGATGCCCAGAGAGGTGGTGGAGTCTTCATCTCTGAAGACATTCCAAACCTGCCTGGATGTGTTCCTGTGTGACCTTCTCTAGGTGCACATGCTTTACCATTGGGTTGGGCTTGATGACCTCCAGAGGTCCCTTCCAACTCTAGCATTTGATGATTCAAAGAAATGTTTGTTAGTCTACTTCAGTCATTTTAGGATGTCCCTGCTGCCTGGAGAGGGGTTGGACTTGATTCCTCAGAGGTCACTTCCAGCTCCAACCATTCTGTGATTCAGGTATTTGAATACCTGAAAGTTTTATACTGGGGATGTACAGATCAGATTATGGTTGACCACTGGTGCCAGCTGAGGAAGCAGACATTAGTTGCAAAGCAACACTGCTCTCACTTAGCAAACAGCTGCCAAAAGTCCTACTGCTCCTAGTTCTAGTTTATTACAAGCTGAAGAACACAATCTTAAGGTAAAGGAACAATCAGGAAAGGAGAAAAGCACCATTTACCCTTTGGTGAACAATCAGGAAAAGAGAAAAGCACCATTTACCCTTTGGTGAACAATCAGGAAAGGAGAAAAGCACCATTTACCCTTTGGTGAACAATCAGGAAAGGAGAAAAGCACCATTTACCCTTTGGTGGACAATCAGGAAAGGAGAAAAGCACCATTTACCCTTTGGTGGACAATCAGGAAAGGAGAAAAGCACCATCTACCCTTTGGTGAACAATCAGGAAAAGAGAAAAGCACCATTTACCCTTTGGTGAACAATCAGGAAAAGAGAAAAGCACCATTTACCCTTTGGTGAACAATCAGGAAAGGAGAAAAGCACCATTTACCCTTTGGTGAACAATCAGGAAAGGAGAAAAGCACCATTTACCCTTTGGTGAACAATCAGGAAAGGAGAAAAGCACCATTTACCCTTTGGTGAACAATCAGGAAAGGAGAAAAGCACCATTTACCCTTTGGTGAACAATCAGGAAAGGAGAAAAGCACCATTTACCCTTTGGTGAACAATCAGGAAAGGAGAAAAGCACCATTTACCCTTTGGTGAACAATCAGGAAAGGAGAAAAGCACCATTTACCCTTTGGTGAACAATCAGGAAAGGAGAAAAGCACCATTTACCCTTTGGTGAACAATCAGGAAAGGAGAAAAGCACCATTTACCCTTTGGTGAACAATCAGGAAAGGAGAAAAGCACCATTTACCCTTTGGTGAACAATCAGGAAAGGAGAAAAGCACCATTTACCCTTTGGTGGACAATCAGGAAAGGAGAAAAGCACCATTTACCCTTTGGTGGACAATCAGGAAAGGAGAAAAGCATCATTTACCCTTTGGTGAACAATCAGGAAAGGAGAAGAGCACCATTTACCCTTTGGTGAACAATCAGGAAAGGAGAAAAGCACCATTTACCCTTTGGTGAACAATCAGGAAAGGAGAAAAGCACCATTTACCCTTTGGTGAACAATCAGGAAAGGAGAAAAGCACCATTTACCCTTTGGTGTCATTGCACTTCACAGCTCTCAGGTAGCGAACAACTTCTTTATAGCTGGGGAGAAAAGCAAACAGAGAGTTGAGTAGGGAGGTGAAGGAATTGCAAAGCCACACACACAGATCAGCCAAATATTACCATTTATGAAGCAAAACTGGAGCTGTTCCTCCCTAAGAGGTTTTGAACAAGTAATAAAATGGGTAGAAAGAGACACTAAGTTCCATGAATCTGCCCACAGCTTATCTCTGTCCTCTGGCAAAACAGACCAGGAGATTGTCTGCAGTGTTTAGAACACAGGCTCCTAAAGATCCAAAGACCAGGATGTGATTATTATTTTTGCTGTCTTCCACCTAGCCAGACTTTGTTTTAACCATTCACATCTAAAACCTCCTGGGGTGACAGACACAAAGAAATCATCCACTTCAAGGTTCTTTTCTGATCCTGCTTTGGAAAGCTTCAGAAAGCTACACTGACCTCCTTGATAAGCAGCAATGGGCACAAACAGCTTCCAATGTGTCTTTGTTTGGTGTTGTTCCCTCATTACACAAAACTCTGGGAGATGTTAGGCAAAGCCTGCACTGCATTAAAATGTTGAGTTCACACAATGAGAAATCCCAGTGAAGACCAAACCAAATCAAATCTTACTTCTTTTTGTCTACCAGTTTCTCCACTCGAGCCTCTATAACAGGGAGTGTTTCCCACAGGAATGTTTTTCTTCCTTTCTGTGTTCTCTGACCAGTGATGTTCTGGCCTTTCAAAACTGTGGTCAGTGAAACATGGTCCCATGGAACAACATTCAAGCTACAAGTAGAAAAATAAAGTGATTTTTAGCTGTGTTTTCTTCCTACATGATAATTTACTGCTTTTCAATAACAGGAAGATTTACCACCACAACATTTTGAGGTTGACAGGTCAATTTGAGAGGGGAAAAAAAAAAAAGGAGAAAATGAAAGAAAGATACATCATAGATTAATACAAAGGTCACAGAATGGTTTGGGGTGGAATGGACCTTAAAGGTCATCCAGTTCCAAGCTCTCTGCCATGGCCAGCGACACCTCCCACTAGAGCAGGCTGCTCAAGGCCTCATTCAACCTGGCCTTGAGCACCTCCAGGGAGGGGGCATCCACAACCTTCCTGGGCAAATGTTTCCTGTAAGGACAGGACAAATACAAAGCAGCTAATACTGAAATCTTCCCATTAAACTCTTGTCCAAAGAAGGGCAATGAAGCTGGTGAAGAGTCTGGAGAAGAGCAGCTTGGGAACTGGCATTGCTCAGCCTGGAGGTAAGGAGGCTGAGGAGAGACTTTCTGGCTCTCCACAGCTCCCTGTGAAAGGAGGCTGGAGCCAGGCCAGGGGTTGGTTTCTTCTCCCAAGGAACAAGTGGTAGGACAAAAGGAAACAGCCTCAAGTTGCTCCAGAGGAGGTTTAGGTTGGACACAAGGAACAGTTTCTTTCCCTTGAGACTTGTCAAAGCCTGGCCCAGGCTGCCCAGGGCAGTGGTGGAGTCCCCATCCCTGGAGGGATTTAAATGCTGTGGGAGGTGTGGTGCTGAGGCATATGCTTAGAGGTGACCTGCTGGTGCTGGGCTATTGGTTGGACTTGATGATCTCAAGAGTGCTTTCCAACTCTAATGAACTGCAGTTCTATGAGACTGCTCACACCTGATTTTCAAAAGAACCATTCCATAGCTGTTAGCAAATCAGGGAACTGCATTAAAACAACCCCCAGAGAAACTCCAAAGCAGCACATACCTATTAGAGAAGCCAAAACAGTGACAGGGAAGTGAGATGTACTGAAAGAAACTAATAAACTTCTCATACAAAGTTTTTGGGAAGTCACACAGCACCAACATCTTCTGAAGTTTGGTTGTGATTCTGTTTTGAAAAGGGAAAAAGGAAATCAAAATCTCTTCAAGTGGGATAAATTGCTACAAAGTTGTTCAGGTTTTGGGATCTTATGGGAAAATATTTGGGGCTCTTTTTTTGGTTAAATGTCATAGTTTGGATTTAAGTCTGTGCTTTAAGATATGCAGTGGGTAACAGTGTATTGTGAGGACTTATTCTTAAAGAGCAGTGAAACCAAGGTTCTGTGGGCTTAACTTTTAACCCAAAGACTTCCAGTCAGTATTTACTGCAGCAACACAAAGCAACCTGAGCTCCTGGCTGCTTCACAGCCAGTGAAACCATTTTTGCCTTCACTGGGATAACTCCCTGACACAAAGAGTTTACTCTTAAAGTTGAAGGAAGCAAAAAAAATTCCTTTTCCTGCTCTTTTTAAAGTAAGAAAAAGTCCAGGATATTTAGAATGAAAACTGACACAGGATTTAGGTTAAAGTTGTCATTTATTTCAAAGAAGAGGTGAGAATATAGAATTTGGTTTTGAGCTCTCCTCAGAAAAGTTAATTTCTTAGTTCATTAATGTTCTGTTGCAAGTGGGTTTGGGGTTGAAGGTGAAATACAAAGCTAAAATGAGAAATGAAGCCAAGTGAGCTTGATGTCCTCATTCATCAGCCTCTAGGGGAACTTCACTATGTCAGATCCCTGACTCCTCCTCTCCAGTGGAGCACCACAAGGCTGCTCTTTTGATCTTCAAGAGACACTATTTACTCTTTGGTTTAGTAACCCTGACACTGCCTTCTGGTTTGCCCTTGTAGCCCAGGAGTGTTCTGTATTTCAGAAGTAATCCACCTTCTTGATTTTGAGTTCCCTATTGAGTTCCTCTCTTTGAGGCAGCTAAGAAGGGTTTGAGTGTTGATGAGGCTCTAAATAAGGCAGGTATTGGCCTTGCCTTTCACTGGAAGGGACTTACATTAAACAGAGCTTCTTAAAAGTCCTGATTTGTAGTTTAAAAGTGCAGGACCTGGAGTCCATTGCTTGTCAGGTTGATGGCTCCATGTTGTTTATATCCTTCTGCCTGTTGCTACCCATCTGCAGTCTATGCACAGGCAGCAGCAGGCTACTTTTGCTCTGTTCAAAGACTAAGAATGCAGTGGGGATTGTATTCCACAATAAAAAGTTCCTGGGGCCACTGACCATTAGATTATACACCCACATCTATTTACTTTTGGCTTTTAAGAGCTAAAATATTATCTTCTTTTTTTTTTTCTTCATGCCTTTGAACAGAAGTTATTTCAAAAGCATTTTAAATGCCAGCAACCATCTCACTGTCACTTCATCATAGGAGTCTTACCTTTGCAAGAGACAAGGGACAGCAATCTTTAATGAATCAGGAAGATGAAGGTTCTGGCAGCTTCTAAGGGGAGGAAAAAAAGCTCCACTTAATTTTTGGCTGTTTTTCCTGCCTTTTCCCATTCTCTATACTCAACTGTCAAGGAAAACACTTTGTTAGATGGCATTAGGAGCTGTCCTGCCAATCAGGAGGGCAGGATGAAACAAGTCCTCAAAGCACAAAACATGTTCTAGAGTGAGAATTGTTATAGAGCAGTACCTGAAGCACACCTTCCTCTGACCCAATCAGCATAAAATCACAGAATGGCTTGGGTTGGAAGGGAGCTTAAAAGACATCATCTAGTTCCAACCCCTCTGCCATAAAGCAGGGACACTTACTAGAGCAGGTTGCTCAGGGCCTTATTCAGTCTGGCCTTGAACACTTCCAAGGAGGGAGCATCCACAGCCTCCCTGGGCAGCCTGTTCCAGAGTCTCACCACCCTCACTGCAAAGAATTTCTTCTTAACCTCCAGTCTCAATCTGCCCTCTTCCATCTTAAAAGCCCTGAACTTTAGTTCTGCCTAAAGAAGCAAAGCTAAACCTTCTAACCTGCTGTGTCAGACACTCATGGGCACATCTTTCTTGNGCTCCAACAGTTCCATGTCCTTCCTGTGCTGGGGGCTCCAGAACTGCACACAGGACTCCAGGTGGGGTCTGAGCACCTTCAGAGCTGTCTATCACCACCCCACCTAACCACAGTGACTGCTGCACAACTCAATGTACAAAGGGAGACCTACAAACAATGCATCCAGCCTGCCCCTTGTAAACTTTGAGAGTTCTTAGATTCATAGAATGGTTTGGGTTGGAAGGGACCTTAAAGATCATCTAGTTGCAGCCCCCTGCCACAGGTAAGGTCACCTTCCACTAGACCAGGTTCCTCAAAGAATTGCAGAGAAGCTGTTGTTTCTGGCCTGTCAAACCAACCCACACCACATTTACTTCTCTTTTATAAAAAGCCTGCAGTTTAAGCCCCAAAGTATTTAGGTTTTGCAAAGCTCTGCAACATTCCTCGAGCTGGCCAGCGATCAAATAATGAAAGAGTCACAACACAAACAAGAAAATAACCAGCACAAGTAGTAAAGATTGAAGTAAGTCTGGGTTTATTTATCATGCAGTCCTGCCAGCTGACAGGTCAGCTCCCAGACTTATGGGAGGCATCTAAAACTTATTGCCCAAGGAACAGCTCATCCTCCCTTCCTTCTAGAAGCAGATGTGTCCTCATACAAAGCAGCTTGAGCACTCTCCCCTCAGGAAAGCTCCTCTACTCCTGCACCTTCTCCTGAAGAACGAACCCCACCTGCCACCATCTGCTGTCTGTCATCCTGCCTCCTCCCAGGCCCCATCTCAAATTCCTTCCCCTGGTTGAAGAGCATCTCCCCTCCTGGTGACTCAAATCCCATTTAACTTTTCCTTCTCACATCCAACCTCTGACCTTCTCTTTCTCCCCAAATCTCTCCCTGTAACCAATCTCATTTCTTCCTCAGGTGGACTTGTGTTCCTCTTGCTGTGCTGCAGCCAGGGCTGTGATATTTCCACTGTCCTTGCCCTTCAGGAAGGAAAACCCAGAACTCTCTCACTTAGTTTCCTCTCTTTGAGACCAAAAAGAAGACTTGACACTAGATATGGAACTGGATACTTACGGAGCAGGGTCTTTATGACTTGCTATCTCTTTAGCTGCTCCCAGAAACATGACTGCAGCAGCTTTAGGACTCTCTCTTTCTGCCTGGTTTAAAAATCTTGATACCAGTGCAAAGACTCCAGAATACCTAAGAAAGGGAAGTCATCTTTAAAGTGTTTGCAAATGATGGAACTTCATAAATCAGGCAGTTATGATCAGTCTATGCTTTCAGAGCCAACTGACTTGGCTTTCCTTGAATTGAATCTATGAGGTAGAAAAAGGCCTTTGCACAAGTGTTATTTAAGCACTTTAAAGGCACATAGCATTGAGCAAAAGTTGAATCCTTCTAACAACCAACTTAGCACAAAAATGGGCTTGATTTTCATGCCTTCCCAGCTTATAAGAGACATTATCAAGTGTCTTGCATACCATATTTCAAGTTGTATTTAAGGTGCATTGAAGGGTTGTTTAAACAACATTTGAGTGCAAGTTAATAGCTCCCTAGCCAAGCAAGTTCTCTCCATTGTGTTTCTGCTGTCTCAGATGTCATGATTTTGATTATCATCTGATAAAGGAAATCAAAGCCACACTGACCTGCACATGCTGCTAGCAGGAGCTGAGTTCTGCTGTCACTCACCTGTACACAATCTCTGTGTTGCGTGATCTGCAGATGCTGCATTTCCCAGGAGGCAGTTTAGGGAGGCAGCAGCATTCATGTGTGAGAGACAAACTTTCTCCAATCAGATACTTATTATATTCCACAGAAAGTTCCTGGATGAACTTGATTAGAAGATTTCCTAAGAAATCAGAGAGAGATGTGAAACTGTTGGTGTTATTTGGTCTTTTGTTTTAATTCTATTTGACTAAAAGAAACAAAGACTCAGAAGTATCCATGTAAAATATTTGCCAAGGTACTTGCATTCACTGGTCATAAAAACTTTGTTGCTTCTTCTAGAGGAAGGAAACACACAAACTGGACCTGCAGACCTGTGTTTGCTTAGGGTATGGTCCAGAAAGGGCAACAGCAAAGCTGCTTCCTTAAAAATAAATCAAAGCCTTAACAAGGAGAGCTGCCCCTCTACTCTGCTCTTGTGAGAACCCCCCATGGACTACTGTGCCCAGTTCTAGAACCCCACAACACACGAAGGTCATGGATCTGCTGGAGGGTCCAGAATGCCACACAGAAAACCATGGGGCTTAAGTGCCTGTCCTACAAGGACAGGATGAGAGAGGTGGGTCTGTTCAGCCTGGAGGAGAGGAAGCTCTGGGGATACCATAGAGCAGCCTTCCAGTACCTGAATGGGGCTACAGAGAGCTGAGGAGAGACTTTTGATGAATGACAGAAAAAGAGGCAATGGTTTGAAACTAGAGCAGAACAGATTTAGGTTGGATGTTAGGAAGAAGTTCTTTACTATGAGGGTGATGAGACACTGGAACAGGTTGCCCAGAGAAATTGTGGACACCTCATCCATTCTTGCAATGACAGGACAAGGGGCAAGGGGTTTAAACTGGCAGACGGAAGATTTAGACTGGATGTTAGGAGGAAGTTCTTTACAGTGAGGGTGGTGAAACACTGGCACAGGGTGCCCAGGGAGGTTGTGGCTGCTCCCTCCCTGGAGGTGTTCAAGGCCAGGTTGGAGGAGGCCTTGAGTGACCTGTACTAGTGGGAGGTGTCCCTGCCTATGGCAGGGGGTTGGAACTAGATGATCCTTGAGGTCCCTTCCAACCTTACCATTCCACAATTCTATGCAGGGCTGAAAAGGCTTCAGCCTGTAAAATAGTCATGGGCAGAAATTTCACCTCCTTGGTTTGTGAAGTAGAAGAGGTTGTGTCCCTGCCTATGGCAGGAGGCTGGAACTAGATGATCCTCGAGGTCGCTTCCAACCTTAGAATCATAGGATGGTAAGTCATCAAGATCAGGCTGGATGAGGCTTTAAGCAATGTGGTCTAGTGGAAGGTGTCCCTGCCCACGACAGGGAGAGTTGAAGCTATGTGATTTTTAAAAGGTCCCTTCCAACTGAAGCCATTCTATACTTCCACTGCCTGTGGACCAAAGAAGCCATTCACCAAGCCACAGAGATCAGGAGAGGATGAAAGCCTAACACCTACCACCGTGCCGAAGGTCTGCGTCAATATCTGTGAGCTCCAAGTTGAACATGACCAGAACACCAGCCAAGGCAAAGTCACGTTGGTCCTTCCAGAACTTGCTTTTGTTGTGTGCATTGCAGTGACAGAGGGAAGTGACTGTCCAGTTCTGGCACTATTTTCATAAAGCATGAAGGAAAAACAAAACAAAACCAAAAGCATAAACAGAGAAAGTTGCTCAGCTGCAAAGAAAATACCCAAGTGAGAAGTTTCTCAGCCTGAGAGGAGGACAACTCATTTCATCCTTTACACAGCTAGACAAAGCCACAGGGAGGTGTTTAGACAGTCAGGGCAAGAAGCCAACATGGTTTAGGAAGAATATGATTAAGAAAGAACAAAACCACAGTCATTCACCCTCATTCCTCAACACCTTACAGAGATACTCCAGGCTGGCAACCCCCCTGTGGTAAATTAGTAAAAGATTTTTCATATGTTCAGCCCAAATTTGTTTACAGTTCAAAGTCTGTCTACTTCCAAGAAAAACCCAAACAAACTCCACCCATCCAATCCCTCCCCCTGCTCCTTAGGAGGGAAAAATTGGAGTTTCCTATTTGTCTAGTGCAGAAAGCAGCAAACCAAAAGAAAGGTTGGACCAGATAGGATCCTTGGGGTTCCTTGCAAGCTGGCATTCTGTGACTCTGTGAAACTAGGTTAGTAATCTCACTCCATGTGCCTGAGGCAAATGGGAAGAATATCTGCTCAAATCAAGGGAATTCTACTCCAAAAACTGGCTGGACTACTGGAAACAACATCAGGTGGTGACCACACTTCTAGTAGCACTGTGAACCTCCCTGGAGGTGTTCAAGGCCAGGTTGGACGAGGCCTTGAGTGACCTGTACTAGTGGGAGGTGTCCCTGCCTATGGCAGGGGGTTGGAACTAGATGATCTTTGAGGCTCCTTCCAAACTTACCATTCTATGATTCCATATCTGAGAGAGGAACTGTTCAAATAATCAAACTTTGTGTATCATTTATTCTTTGAGTGTGCTTAAGAACAGTTTGGATCAGAAGGGACTTCTAAAAGGTCATCCAGTCCAATCCCCCTGCAGGCAGCAGGGACAGCCTCTATTACATCAGGTTGCTCAGAGCCTTGTCCAGTCTCATCTTCAAAAGCTTCATGAATGGTGCCTCAACTACCTCCCTGGGCAACCTGTTGCAGCATTCCAGCAGCCTCATGGTGCAGAACTTGTTCCTCACATCCAATCTAAATCTGCTCTGCTCCCATTCCAAACCATTGCCTCTCATCCTGTCCCTGCAGGCCTTTGCAAACAGTCCCTCTGCAGCCTTCTTGGAGCCCCCTTCAGGTACTGGCAGGCTGCTCTGAGGTCTCCCTGGAGCCTTCTCTTCTCCAGGAGGGACAACACCCAGCTCCCTCAGCCTGTCCTTGTAGCAGAGGTGCTCCAGCTCCCTAAGCATTTTTGTGGCCCTCCTCTGGACCTGCTCCACCAGGTCCATGTCCTTCCTATGTTGAGGGCTCCAGAGCTGGACCCAGCACTCTAAGTGAGGTCTCGCTAGAGCAGAAAGGCAGCAATAAACACCACTCTCCATCACTTACTGGAAGCTGTACATTTCTCAGTTACTCACCTCAGAAGCCAGTTTGTCACAAATGTAGCAGTAGCACTGGTTACAAATGTCAGCATTTTTCCCAAGGGGCAAGCAAGTATCACATTCTGTTCGCCTGCAGAGATGAAAACCAGGTTACTCCTGAAACAAGCTACAGGGGAGAGCATGAGCACAGTCTGTTATGGGTTGGTGTTATCACCCAAAGAAAAATCAGAGCAGGTCAAATACACAGCTGTGCTTTTATCAGCTATGCTTGTCAGTTCAAGGTCCTGAGCCAGAGCTGGTTAATAACCCTTAGAACACTTTGGTTCTATTTTTAGAATGAATAAGACCTTTTTGTTTCTAAATATTTTGCTATAGGAGATCAACAGTTGCTGCTTATTTTTCAATCTACTGGATGCTAATATTTAGTCTTTGGATTTAAAAATACTCCATAAAGGATTTTTATATGTATTTAATTGTTGGAGTGGGTCCAGAGGAGGCTGCAAAGATCATCAGAGGCTGAAGCACCTCTCCTGTGAGCACTGGCAGAAAGTTGGGGCTGTTCAGCTTGGAGAAGGCACCACAGAGATCTTCTGGTGGTCTTTCAGTACCTGAAGGGGGCTACAAGAGAGCTGGGGATGGACTTTTTACAAGGGCTTATAGTGACAGGGCACAAGGCAATGGCTTTGAGCTGGAAGAGGGGAGATTTAGACTGGAGATTAGGAAGAAATTCTTTCCAGTGAGGGTGGTGAGACACAGGAAGACTGCCCAGGGAGGTTGTGGCTGCCCCCTCCCTGGAGGTGTTCAAGGCCAGGTTGGATGAGGCCTTGAGCAAGTTGGTCTATTGGAAGGTGTCCCTGCCCATAGCACAGAGGGTTGGAACTGGATGATCTTTAAGGTCCTTTCTAACCCAAGCCATTCTAGGATTTTGTGTTTAACCAACTCCTGAAGAAAGTTGAGATGATGGACTCAGTGTGGGAAAGGAACTCCCCCCCTCCCCCCATTAACCTCCACATGACTGAACATACTCAAAGGGGTGGATGGTACAGTCATATCTTGCATGAGGCATCACTTTTGCTTGTTTGCAGAAAGTAACCATCAATTCACATTCCTCATCCACAACTTCAGATTTCTGCTCTTCCAGGGCAAGTTGCTCTGTAGGAAAACAAAACAAAAACAAACAAACAAACAAAAATAAATTTAAAAAAAGAGAGTATTTGGTTGAAATTAATTATAAAAGGTAATTTCAAGTTTATTACAAATTCAACCAGTTTTTGATATTTCCTTTTAAAAAACACCTTAAGGCATGAATTATGGTATCTCATACAGTCTGAGACCAAAAAAAAATCCACACACTATCAAAACAGAGGTAATTTAAGCAAAAAGGGTGCAACTGACATGGCAGAGGCTCAGTCTCAGCTAGCTTTGTAGTACTTTTAAAGCACAGCAGCAGCCTTTAAAGTGCCACCAAAGAAATCCCTCAAGTTATGAGATAATGGAAGTTCCTCCTGGTTTTATTCATTTCCAAAGCACTTTTCTCTTCCTAGCAGCAGAAAGACATGCTCCAAGCAGGTCACAAAAGCAACACTTCAGTTTACTTCAAAAGTATTTCAGTGATTCAAAAGTAATCACTGACAAAAAGACCACTTACCCAAGGAATCTACTAAGAGAACTGAGCTCTCAAGCGTGCTCTCAGCTTCATCATCACTGATCAAGATTATGTTCTCTTCCTTTTCATTTTTCAACGGCCCCATGGTTATTGAACTGCAGTGGTATTCTCTGGCAGCAAATCTGACTCAAATATAGCTCCTACTTGGAAAGTCCTTTCCTCAGGAAGGAAAGAAGATGACTTCACAGAGACCCAGGCTCTTCATCTATGTTAAGTTACACTAGGGCCAGAAGCATTCAAACTTTACAGCTATCAGCAGCTCAAAAAACCGTTTCGGCTTCCATCAAAAGCTGACAAAACTCTAGAAACAAAGAAGGGGAGGGGAAGAGGAAGAAAGATAAAATCCCCAAGATAGGAATGTTCTCTTTCTCTGCTCATTGGTGGGATTGCCCTTTAAAGTATATCTAATAACTGCTGTTCACAATAACTTCTGTGCCCCTCGTAGACTTTAGGCACCAGATATGCCTGACGGGGACTAAATGACTTCCAGCCCCACACCCTCGAAGCAGTGCACCCTCATCTCCCACGCCACAAGCCCCACTCAGCCTCTCCCCTTCCTCGCCGCCCCAAAAGTCCTCCCGAACCAACCATATTTATCCCCTCTCTCCCCCTTTAACCGACCCTTGGCCCGGCTCCACTGCTCCCTTACACCCCAACTGGCCCCCATGCCCTTCAACTGCCCCTCATGCCCTTCAACTGCCCTCCCCCCCGCCCAACTGCCTCCTCGCCCCCCATGTTGGCTCCTCAGACCCCTAACGGCCTCCGCGCAATCCCTCGACCGCCCCCTCCCAACCGCCTTCTCTCTCCCGCCTCCCACTCGGCCTTAACGGGCCCCCAGCAAACCGCCCCAACCGCCGCCCCTCGCTCAGTCTCACCAGGACTCGCTTCTCCAGCCCCTGCCACTTGTCTCCGGGTGCTCTCCCTCGCCCCAGCACCCCCAGCCCCGCTCCCGCGCAGCTGGGCCCGAGCCGCAGCCGCCGCCTCCAGGCCTCCCAACCCCGCCACTCTTTGAACGAAGGAGAACTTCCGGCGATGGCGACCCCGGAACTCAGCAGCGCCGTGACGCTTCCCCGCGCGACTTCCGCCCTGGCAAGGGAGAGGCAGAGCAATGGGGGCCGCCATGTTTGGTGAGGGCAGAGCCGGCCGTCGGATTTGGTGCCAGCCCACCTGGCGACGGTTCGGTGGTGCTTAAGTGAACACTTCACCGGCTGTCGGGTGAGAGGGAAATCGGTATCAGCGCAGGGTCTTTTTGGCACTGCAGCAGGGAAAGAGGGAGGTGATGACTCATAGAATGCATCGGGCTGGAAAGGACCACGAGAGGTCACCCAGTCCAGTCCCCCTGCAGGCAGCAGGGACATCCTTCACTAAAGCACGTTGCTCAGAGCCTTGTCCACCCTTACCTTCAGTAGCTCCAGGCATGGGACCTCGATTTCTTCCCTGAGCAGCCTGTTGCAGTGTTCCAGCAGCCTCATGGTGCAGAACTTGTTCCTCACAGCCAATGTAAATCTGCTCTGCTCTCATTTCAAACCATTGCCTCCTGTCCTGTCCCTGCAGGCCTTTGCAAACAGTCCCTCTGCAGCCTTCTTGAAGCCTCCTTCAGGTACTAGCAGACTGCTGTTAGCTCTCCCTGGAACATTCTCCAGGCTGAACAACCCCAGTTCCCTCAGCCTGTCCTTAAAAGCAGAGCCGCTCCAGCCCCCTGATCATCTTCGCAGCCCTCACCTGGACCCTCTCCATCAAGTTCACATCCTTCTTGTGTTGATTACATCTTTCATCAGGCATCTTTGTGGCCAAGCTCCACAGGTGACAATCTACACACACACCAGGTCCAGGAATGTTCTCCTGCCACTCTGCTCTGCCCTGGTGAGGCTAACCTGCAGTGTGGTGTCCAGTTCTGGGCTCCTCAGTTCCAGAAGGACAGGGAACTACTGGAGAGAGTCCAGCAGGGGCTACAAAGATGCTGAGGGGGCTGGAACATCTCTGTGAGCAGCAAAGGCTGAGGGCCCTGAGGCTGTTGAGCCTGGAGAAGAACAGCCCCAGAGGGGATCTGATCAGTGCTTAGCAAGAGTTAAACGGTGGCAGGCAAGAGGATGGGGCCAGACTCTGGTCAGTGGTGCCCAGTGACAGGACAGGGGGCAGAGAGCACAAACTGGAACCCAGGAGGTTCCATTTGAGGAGGAGGAGAAACTTTGTTGTGAGGGTGCTGGAGCCCTGGAGCAGGCTGCCCAGAGACGTTGTGGAGTCTCCTTGTCTGGAGATTTTTCCAAACCCATCTGGGCATTGTGATGCTGGGCAAGCTGCTGTGGGTGCCCTGCTTTAGCAGGGCGGGGCGGGGGGGTTGGACTGGATGATCTCCAAAGATCCCTTGCAACCCCTACCATGGTCAGAATCTGTGTGACTCCCTTCCAGTCAGTCCTGGAGACACTCATCCCAAGCCACCGTGGCCAGCACAGCAGCTGCTGGCAGAGGAAATGCTTTCACTGCATGTGGTTATGCCTAATCTCCACCTTCTGTCACGACAGGCATTTCCTACGGCCACCCCAGCAGGAAACTTGCAAGAAAAAGGCCACATCCATACGTGAAGGAATTCCCTAGTAACACTAGATGGTACCAGAGCTTCATACAGGCTCAAACAGGTCCCTGGCCAGACAGAAAGTAGCTCAAAAATGGAAATTCTGAAACATGGAAAGCCGGAGATGTAAAACTGCAATATATTAACGTGCTGTTGGCAAAGGAATCACTTCTTCTGTGGGAAAAAGCAGACAGGGAAGTATAAAATAAAGACTTTTTTTTTTTTTTTTTTCCCCCCTGATGTTCAAAGCAACAAGTGTAACATATTGGTGGTTAAAAATGATCAGCAGTGTGACAAGTATGGCAGCACACGGGAGGGAAGCATCTGAAGATGATTCTCAGGGAAATTTGCATTCCTGGGTAATTAAGGAGAATTTAGGAAGCATTTTAACTTAAGCACAGGCTGCCATTAAATCACACAAACGAGGTGGTGCCATTCACGTGCCAAGGGGAGGGTTAGGTTGGAGATTAGGAAATATTTCTTTGCTGCAAGAGTGGTCAGGCACTGGAAGAGGCTGCCCAGGGAGGGTGGTGGAGTCCCAATCCCCGGAGGTGTTGAGGAAACCTGTGGCTGTGGCACTTGGGGGCATGGTTTAATGGCACTTGGCGGGGTGACATGGTTTAATGGCCATGCTGGTGTGGGCCTGACAGTTGGATTTGATGGCCTTAGAGAGCTTTTCCAAGGGAAACAACTCCACGATTCCATGACTGTATGTGAGGAGCTCCTGAGCCAGCACTCTGACCACCTTGCTGTGCAGGCAGCTGCACACGTTGCCCCGTGCCGCCTGGGGGGAATTCACTGCCTCAAAAGCAAACCCTGCAAAGGAATATTTATTCCATGAATAATCTCCAATGTCTTCGGAGCTTTCAACACGCTGGGGCAAAGCTGTTTCAAGTTTCTGTGCCTGCAACGACGACTCTGCTCTCGTCAGACCCCACCTGGAGTCCTGTGTGCAGTTCTGGAGCCCCCAGCACAGGAAGGACATGGAAGCGTTGGAGTGGGTCCAGAGGAGGGCCACGAAGATGCTCAGAGGGCTGCAGCAGCTCTGCTATGAGGACAGGCTGAGAGAGTTGGGGCTCTGCAGCCTGGAGAAGAGAAGGCTTCCAGGAGACCTTAGAGTAGCCTTCCAGTATCCGAAGGGGGCTACAGGAAGGCTGGGGAGGGATTATTAACAAGGTCTTGTAATGAGAGGACAAGGGGCAATGGGTTTGAACTGGCAGAGGGGAGATATAGACTGGATGTTAGGAGGAAGTTCTTTCCAGTGAGGGTGGTGAGACACTGGCACAGGTTGCCCAGGGAGGTTGTGGCTGCTCCCTCCCTGGAGGTGTTCAAGGCCAGGTTGGACGAGGCCTTGAGTGACCTGTGCTAGTGGGAGGTGTCCCTGCCTATGGCAGGGGGTTGGCACTAGATGATCCTTGAGGTCCCTTCCAACCTTAACCATTCTATGATTCTCTGACTCCAAACCCGAGGCCGAAGGAGGTTGCCTGGATTCAGCCTCGTGGAGCGGTTTCAGCGCAGGCATCGCTTCCTCCGCGCGGTTGCCTCCGCGGCACCGCCAGCCTCCGGTAACCCAGCGCCAGCGCGGAGGTGGCGAAATGAAGTATGGAGATAGCAGGAGAAATAAGAAAAGCAGCACTGGCACTTGGCCAGAAGAAATTTTCTGAACTCCCCTCTCCAAGAAGAGTTCCTCGGAGATGATCTTATGGCTAAATATGGTCAGGACTTCAGGGCTGTGCCTCATCCAACACGCAGCGAGGCTGCTGTGGTGTTTCCTCTCTTCCCAGATGAAGAGTTGGCGTCGGCAGCCTATTTTTAGTGGTGTGGGTGTAAAATATGTTGGTTAAATCTCACATTGCCCGAGCCCAGCCTGCTCTGCCACAGAGGGGTTTCTGCCCAGTCCTAGCAAGGCTCATGGTCTGGGACTGACATCACAGGCTCCTGCTTCATGCTCTTGATCTGGTAGGTCAGCATCTTTTGGAACAGGGGTGAGGAAACAGCTCTTCTGCTTCTTCTCAGCACAGCAGAGAGACATGGACCTGTTGGAGCAGGCCCAGAGAAAGGCTGCAAAAATGATGCAAGGGCTGGAAGCTCTCTGCTGTGGGGACCGGCTGAGAGCTGGGGTTGTTCAGCCTGGAGAAGAGAAGGCTCCGGGGAGACCTTCTGGTGGCTTTTCAGTACTTAGAGGGGACGATCAAAATGCTGGCAACAGGCTTTTGAGCAGGTCTTGTTGTGACATGACAAGAGGTGATGGCTTGAACTAAATGAGAGAGATTCAGACTAGAGAGAAGGAAGAAATCTTTGGCCCTGAGGGTGATGAGACCCTGGCCCAGGTTTCCCAGTGAGGTGGGAGATGTCTCACCCATGGAACCATTCCATGTCAGGTTGTCTGGGGCTCTGAGCAAGCCGCTGTAGTTGCAGAGCCTTCTCTTTTCCAGGCTGAACAACCCCAGCTCCCTCAGCCTGCAGCAGAGGTTCTCCAGCCTCCTGATCATTTTCAGGGCCTCCTCTGGACCTGCTCCATCAGGTCCATGTCCTGCCTGGATACAGCACTCCAGGTGAGGTCTCGCCAAAGCAAAGTGGCAGAATAACCTCTCTCAACCTTCTGGCCACACTTCTTTTGATGCACAAGTTTTCTGCTCCCTGGGAATGAACAGCTGAAGGCCAGAGGAGTGAGCTTTCATCCACCAGCCCCTGAAGCTCTAGGGGAACTTCTCCCTGACTGCAGCAGCAGAGCTGCAGAGAGAACAGACCATTAAAATGTCCCATCACCAAAACCATTCACATCCCATTTTTATTTACTGCTGCTTCTTCCTGTGGAAAGTCAAAGGCCTGCTTGTACCTGATGAAAGCCTTGGGATGGATCAATTGACTGGAAAAGGCTCAGAGGATTGAAACTTACAGTTCCTCATGGCCAAGTGCTAATCCATCACTCTGCTGAGCCCAACCAATGTGCTGCAGGTCTTTGCAGGCACTCAGAGCTGGCTTATGTTGTGGCTCTTGTGCTTGTCTGGCCCAGAAAAGGATGTTCAGGGTTGGAACTGTATAAGGGATACTTCTAACTGAGCTTGTGGGAAAAGAGCTGTGGTCTTTTCTACCTCTAGCTACCTTTGGTCTCTGCAGATTCACTGCCTCTAGTAACAGGCAGATGTTCCACAGTGACATGAAGTTGGGTTCTCCCCTGGTTTAGTCTGAAGTCCCTCCTCCTGCATTTTGATGGGCTGCTGTGTGGAATCAGCTCTGCTCAGGTTTCATAAAGAAACAGGACTTAGGTGTGAATAATGGGTCTCCTTTGTATCCTGACACTGCTGAGATGGGAGGAAACCATCCTTGTCCTCCAAAAGCCCTGATCCAAGGGGAGGGTTGAGAAAAATCAAGCATTACTGTGCAGTATGAAAAGGGAGCAGAGCAAGAAAACTGCCTTAGCTCAAGGTCTGTCTTAGCAGCTCTCTGCCTGTGTCTAAGTAAGAAACAAGCTTTTGCTTAAACCTTGGGGTTGTGAGGAAATGAGATTTCTGTGGTGATAGTCCCCATGAGAATGCATCCCCCACAGCCCCAACCCTGCTATTTACTGAAGTTTGGTGCCTGCTTCAACCAAATGGACAGTGGGTAAAAATCCCAAAGGTAACAGGGTCCTAAAAGTGTTGTGGTCAGAGATGTGTGGTGTGACAGAGAGAGAAACCTTCCATTTATGTTTTCTGAGTTCAGAAAACTGCAAATCTAGGAATGGATGGGACAAAATTTCCCAACTATCCTGCTTTGAACTAGACCAAAACTAATTCTGATCAAGGATTTGACTTCCCAGCTCATTCTCTGCTCAGCTCAGGCATTGTCTGCAGTTCAGGGCAGCTTTGCACAGACAGAGGTTGCTTCTAGCAGGGAGAATCTGATGGAGAGAGTTCCTGCCTAGGGCTGGGCTGCAGAAAGGCTCTGCCTGAGACTTGCTCCTCTGCACACCAAGGGCACTGCCACATCTGGTGCCCCATCTCGGGGTGCAGAAGTGAGAGGTGGCAGCTGTGAGGAGGAGCAGACAGGACAGGTGACCCTCAACTGCCCAACAAGGGATTGCGACCCATGGACAGCATCTTCAGGAGAAAGCTGAAGGATCACCAGGGTCAAGCCTCTTCTTTACTGGCTGGTGTCCCAGGAGGACTCTGTCCCTTTCTGCCCTTGATTCTGATCCCTGCATTGCTGAATCCAGTTCCCATCTGCTGCTGAATCCAGTCTGGGACTGACCCAGTGCCTGCCCCCCAGCATCAACGGTACCAATGGTGCTATCATTGCCATCAGGGGTTGGGTTCCACATTGGTTTGTATCTATTTGTATCCATTTAATTTTCTTACTGTTATTTCCATGGTTTAGCACCAGACTTGATAGAGTTAGACAATTGGAAGGTCCTGAAGGTCTTTTCTGACTGAAATGATTCTATCATTCCATCCCAGCTGGTTTAGTTTCTCTCCCACCCTATCAGTCTCTCTCCCTTATTCCCTTTTGCTTCCTTTTGGGAAGGCAGAGGTGTTCATAGTGTCTGTCACTTGTCTGGTGGCCAGCCCAGCCCTAACCCTTGACACCAAGCCATTGAGAAGCCTTGGTAGCATTCATGGATACAAGACACTAGGAGAAGATGCTTGAGAAGGGGACCGTGGGGTGCTCTGGGTGAGGTATTCACCACGTCCTTCTCCCCTATATGGCTCTTCTGGTCTCTAGGGAGGGGTGAAGCTCTGCCACAGCCCCAGCACAACTCTGTTCAAAATTCAGAGAACCACAGAATCACAGAAACATTCAGGTTGGAAAAGCCCCTCAGGATCACCAAGTCCAACAGGTATCCCTACTCTACAAGGTTCATCCTTAAACCATATCCTTAAGCACCACATCCAAAAGACTTTTACACACATCCAGGATTGGTGACTCAACCACCTCCAACAACCACGAGGCACAAATCCATTGGAAAGCAGGGATCAGTCCTGCCAGCTCTAACAGGACAAGGTGGGGTTTCATGCTTGGAAGGAAATGGTTTCTTTTGCTCTTTCATTATTTCTTTCCTTCCCCAAGACCAAATAAAGCAGAAACGAGATGCTGTGAGAAAGGCTGTTCTCAGGGTACTTCAGGCCCTGTAAAAATGGTCTGGTTTGGTGGTTTTGCAGGGGGACAACAGCCAGGCCAGGGCAGGAGAATCAGAAGGACCCACCGGTGTTAATTCCCTGCTGGCTCCAGGCCAGCCTGCATCCCGGGCAGGGGAGAAGTGGAGATGCTCCCTACCTCAGCACAGCAGCAGCCAAGAACTCTCAATTTAAGAACCAGATGAAGCTGAACCTCCTTGGAATGCCTTCAAAAATCTGCTAGCACTCTCCTCCTCCTCACTGAAAGCTGACTAAATCCCCTTCCTATTCCAGGCTCCTAGCGAGACCCTGAAATATTATCAGTGCTCTCTGACACTCTCCCTGCCCCTCATCCCACCTGGATCTCCACAAAACACATTTCCTCTGCTTGGTGGGAACAAAAAAAAAAAAAACAAAAAAGAAAAAAAAAGAGGCAGGCTCCCTCAAACCCTTCAAACCCTGACACTTCTGTAGCACGAGGGCGATGGAGTCTCCTCCACTTGATATTTGGTATTTTAATAGAGTTTCCTTTTAGAGCTTTAATGAGTTTTTATTCCCCTTTGTGTGTATCAGAGGCTTCAGTCTGACCGACAGTTTTACTCACCCCATGTGGAGTAATATGAAGAGTCAGGACAACCTTTTATTCCTGTGGCAAGGTTTGCTCTGCCAGCGTTTTTCCGTTGCTCACAGTCGGGGGGCTGGGATGTGTTTTGACCCTTTCCTTGCCGCCGTCTCACTCATCTTCCAGCCTTTCAGCAAGGACATTCCCCCCTCTGCTGCAGAGGCAGAACCCCCAGCCCTGCTCTCCATGCTCTCAAATGCTCACAGCTCTCTATGGAGGAAAGAGAGAGGGGGGTGTGGGGGTGGGAATTCAAACCAAAAGGAAATGTGGGCTTTGGTTCATCTGAGCAGCTGAGTTTCGTTGCTCCAGCCTGAACTCAGGTTTGCAGCAAGCAGGTCGTGCTAGAGGACTGTTCTGCTGCCTCCAGTGACCTCGTGGGCCATGTAGCTTTGTGGCTGTGCTGGGGACTTTTTATTGTTTGCACAACATATGAGTGGTCATCTGGAGAACAGATCAAGCTGGGACTCTGCCCCTTTTACTTCTAACACATCCCAAACCCAGCACGAGGAGAGAACAAACCTCATGATGGTGACATGAAGGTGGTGAGACCCTAACCCAGCTTGCCCAGAGAGGTGGATCACAGGATCACACATGTCAGGGGTTGGAAGGGACCCAAAGAGATCATCCAGTCCAACCCCCCTGGTAGAGCAGAACCAGACAATCTAGCTCAGGTCATACAGGAACACATCCAGACAGGCCTTGCATGTCTCCAGAGAAGGAGACTCCACAACCTCTCTGGGGAGCCTGTTCAGGTGCTCTGAACCTGAACTTCCAGTAAAGAAGTTCCCCCTTGTGTTGAGGTGGAACTTCCTGTGCTGCAGCTTCCAACCATTGCTCCTTGTCCTATCCCAGGGAGCAAATGAGCAGAGCCTGTCCTCCCCTCCTCCTGACCCCCAGCCCTCAGATAGTTATAAACATCTATTAATGTTTATTAACATAATCTTAATGCTTATTATTTATTAACATTAATAAAGGTAGGAGATGTCCCATCCCTGGAACCATGCTAGTTCAGGTTGGTTGGGGCTCTGAGCAACCTGCTCTAGTTGGGGATGTCCCTGCTGACTGCAGGAGGTTGGACTGGATAACCTCAAAAGGTCCCTTCCCACCCAAACCATCCTAACAAGGCATGAGATGCTTGGTCTTGTGGCCATGCTGCAAGAGCAATGGAAAGACATGAGCCTGAGCTGCTCAGGGATGAGACAGTCCCCACACCAGTCCTAGACAGTCTGGAAGTGTCCACATCCCATTTTCTTCAGTCATGGGTGGACAGGTGGTCACTGACACCATGCAGGAGGGTTGCTGCGGGTACACCTGGCTGGAGTTACAAAGGATTGCACACACCAGGCTGGGTGCTGCATGAACACATAAACAGGTGTCAGGCCTGCTCCCCAGATCCTGCTGCACAAGCAGTAACAGGATGGCTGCCTCAAGATCATTGCCCTTGTCCTTGTGGGTGACTTTAACCTGCCAGACATCTGCTGGGACTTCAACACTGCAGAGAAGAAGCAGTCAAGAAGGTTCCTGGAGTGTATGGA
>WBNM01036018.1:0-10075 GCA_013399055.1 Ramphastos sulfuratus | reverse complement strand
ATTCCTGCCTTGGCCAATTAATGACCAACCAAATCAGAGATCCTGGAATTGTTTTTAAATATATAGAATCATAGAATCATAGAATAGTAAGGTTGGAAGGGACCTCAAGCATCATCTAGTTCCAACCCCCTGCCATAGGCACAGACACCTTAGTACAGGTCACTCAAGGCCTCATCCAACCTGGCCTTGAACATCTCCAGGGAGGGAGCAGCCACAACCTCCCTGGGCAACCTGTTCCAGTGCCTCACCACCCTCACTGGAAAGAACTTCCTTCTAACATCCAGTCTAAATCTTCCCTCTGCCAATTTAAACCCATTGCCCCTAGTCCTGTCATTGCAAGACCTTGTAAATAGCCCCTCCTCAGCTATGATTCCAAGAAGATTATTATTTCAAACCACTAATAGTTTATTTAGCAGGGATTAGAAGAGTTGATAAACCAAAACTAGGGCAAATTCTTCAAAAAAGATTAAATAATCTTTACTGTCATAGACAAACACAACACTAAATATTTTCTTATGCTGAAATTCATAATTTACTGATTCTTTTAAAAGCTAGAGTGCATGCATGATTCTATGCTTATTAAACAGAACACTGAACCTGAAAAGTTAACCAGGTAAGGCAGCACAGATATTTGGAAACCTATCCCTTTAGACTTCTGGAGGTCCCTGAGAAGTAACTGATGAGATTTGAGTTCATTGCCACAAGAAACAGAAGGAGGTATCCCTTAATTCCAAGAGACAACCCACCCCTCACCCACTCCTACCTTTCATATTCAAGTGACTTTCTCTTTAGTATCAATGAAAGTGTTCTTTCGTTTTATAAACTAGGGGATCATCCTGCAAGATTCTGGACAATACTGAGCCCTACTAAGAAATCTGAATTTCCAATGGAATTGAAGAAAAACATCAATACTCAGTTTCTATTCCTAAACTAAAAATGTGTGTTGAAAGCTAAGATTTGGTATCCACAGGTTATACACAGTTTCTGTGCTCACTCAATTTAGAGGAAAGCCACAATGAAGTGAGTTGGTTTCTTTCATTTGCCAGTGACAACTACAAACAATCAGAGCTTAGCATGCTGCAATATCAACTTGCACCTACCTGAATAGGCACAGCATTTTCATTCACTCTCTGTACTGTATCTGGCAACCTTTTGAGTGTTAACCGTACGTTCCAGTCAGTGCAATATAATAAGGTTGTGAGATTAAATCTGACAAGTGAGCAACATTTTTCAAGGGAAAAATATCTACAGAAGAAAGTTGTGTTAGGAAAATTATCAAGAAGTTGGCTGCAAGTATCTTCTCCATAAACAGGAAGAAAAGCACTCTAAACACCTGCGAATGTCATAATAGTTATAGTAAAAAGTCCATCTCTTTATGCATTAGATGTTTATACTCTAATAGTGTTGTATGGAATAAGATCAATTGAACTTGCCCCTCACACATGGGACTAGAATATTATGTAGCATTTTTTCCTCATATTAAACTATTTTAAAACTGCACATACTGAAAGAATTTCCAAGCACTATAGTGATAATAAACATACAGCAACAGGTACTAGGATAGTTTTATGAGTTTTATGATTTCAAATAAAATATATAAGGTGCCTTTTCAAAGCTATAGATATGAAAAACCTCCAGTTTACAACTGATCTGTACAGGACTACTCTTTTTAATTTTGAATTGCTATGATAGAAGCAATTTCATAAGGTAAAAAATTCTCATGGAGTCAACACAGGGGAATTAGGATTTTGGGGTAATTTTAAAATCCTGACTTAATTCCTTAAATTTGAGCTATGATGGATCAGGAGTTAGAAGAATCACAAAAATCAGAGAATGTTAGGTGTTGAAAGGGACCTCGAAAGACCATCTAGTCCAACCCCTGTTCCAGAACAAGATCACCTAGAGTAGGTCACACAGGAACACATCCAGGCAGGTTTTGAAGGAGAGTCCACAACATGTCTGGGCTGCCTGTTCCAGTGCTCCGTCATCCTTACAGTCATAGAATTTTTCCTTATGTTTACTTGGAACCTCCTATGCTGCAGCTAGCACCTGCTGCCCCTTGTCCTGTCATTGGACATCACTGAAAAGAGCCTGGTTCCATGGTCCTGACACTCAGGTTTTATGTATAAACATTAACGAGGTCACCCCTCAGTCTCCTTTTCTCCAAACTGAAGAGTCCCACCTGCCTCAGCCTTTCCTCATAAGGCAGATGTTCCATTGCCTTCAGCAGCTTTGTGGCTCTGTGCTGGACTCCTTCAAGCAGTTTCCTGAGGTCCTTATTGAACTGAGGGTCCCAGAACTGGACACAATATTCCAGACGTGGTCTCACCAGGGCAGAAGAGAGGTAGAGGAGATCCTGTCTCAGCCTACTAACCACTCCCTTTCTAATACACCCCAGGATGACACTGCCCTTCTTGGCCACAAGGGCACATTGCTGGGTCATGATCATCCTTTCTGTCCACCAGGACTTGCAGGTCCCTTTCACCTCTGCTGCTCTGGTGCATGAGGTTTCCCATATGCAAGACTCTATATGTGCTCTTGCTGCATTTAATCAAATTTCTCCTTGCCCAACTCTTCATCCTGTCCAGGTGCTGCTGAATGGCAGCACAGCCTTCTGTGTCAGCCACTCCTCCCAGTTTTGTGTCATCAGCAAACTTACTAACAGGTTCATGATCAATTTGAAACTAAATCACACACAGAAAATAATTGACATTTCTGATACCAGCTATTTTTGATATTTTTCAGGGCAGGCACAATATTATAGGCAGTAATTTAAAACACACAGCCTACCTGTGCCCAAGAGTAAGTATTTGAACTAAGCATGAAATAGTTATAAACTTGAAAGGCATATATACTAAAAGAAAAAAAAAAGTTTCAGGGTTTTTGATGCATGTATTATGGACCTAAAATTAGAAAATTTATAAAAGTCTCTCCCTCTGTGAGAGACATTTTACCAAAACCTATAATGGCAAGAAAAAGGATAATGGTTTTGGACAGAAAGAGAATAGGCTTTCATTGGACATAAGAAAGACATTTTTTTGTTATAAACATGGTGAGACACTAAAGCAAAATGCCCAGAGAAGCTATGCATGCCACATCAATGGTCAGGTTAGATGGCATTTTCAGCAACCTGGTCCAGTGAAAGATGTCCCTTGCCCATTGCAGAAGGGTTGGACTATATAATCTTTAAAAGTTCTTTCTGTGGTTCTGTGATTCTAGGAAATTTTTTATATATATTTTTTTTGACTGTCATAGATTATTTCTGTGGTTTCTTCTCTAATGTGCTTCGCTTCTGGGAATCTGTGAAACATCATTTAACTAGAATATGCCTTGTAGGTCTAAAGATGATGGAACAGGTTGCCCAGGGAAGTTGTGGATGCTCCCTCCCTGGAGGTGTTCAAGGCCAGACTGGACGAGGCCTTGAGTGACCTGCACTAGTGGGAGGTGTCCCTGCCTATGGCAGGGGGTTGGAACTAGATGATCTTTGAGGTCCCTTCCAACCTTACCTTTCTATGATTCTATGATGAGAGAGTTAACTTCAAGTAGATTGGGACTATGTCATGTACATAGTACAGTATTTCCATTGCAATAGCACTTCATGAAAACTTTTCTACAAATAGATCAAAGGATTCAAGATATGTAAAACAGATAAAAATTACCTGCTTTTGAATATATATGATTGTTTTAGCAGGACTCTTGTATAGCCTGATTCTCCATTGGAAAAAGATGGCCTAAATTTGATTTAAATTATGGGGAAACAAGCAAAACACCAGAAAAAAAAAACAGATAAGAATGAAAGTTCAAGGGCAAGACATAGCTATGTTGCTATCTGGAATGATTTAGCAACAACAAGCAGGCTTGCTGCAATAGATAGATTTTTCCAACTTTAGTCTAGGGCTTTCAACACTCTCCCATTTCCCACATTCGATTGTTTTCTATGAGATGAGGGAGGGTGTTCCTGACAGCACTGCTTGATTTAATTTTGTACTGTTGGGCAACAACATATCAGCCATAGCGCACCTCTCATGGATTTGTACAAGCTGGGGGATAGAACAATATCCTATTGGATTCTTGCTATCATAGGCAGGATGCCAGACACAACTGGGGGAATTAATTATTAACAGAACTGCTATCTTTCTAACGTAGCTTCAAGGCACTATTGTGTTTGCTCTCACTGATGGCAATCATTTCTCAGCTGTTCCAAGTATAATGCACTGCACATGCCTCTCAGATTTCAGCCCTTAATCTAGTGGGTTATCTGTTGTAACTACAAATCCTCTCAGTCCTCCAGTATGCAGGTATTGGACCTGGATTTAAATTGCAAACCACTCTGGTCTGTCAGCAGCACATACTGGATTTTGCTGGAGAATGTGCAACACTGGACAAATTTATGGAGATTCTTTGATGAGAAACTTCATGCTCATATATTCCAGAGTAACCAATTAAATTAATTACTGTAACTAAATCAGGGAAATATGAATGTATCTTATGTACTCATTTGCAGGGAGCAAGCTCCAAGAAGTAGGTGGCAATTCTCCTTCAAGTCTACAAATACCTTAAGAGTTAAATTATTGTGAAGCTCAAAGGCATACTTGAACAACTTTCTCTTTTTTATTTTGTCATCTGAAAACTGACACTTCTAATAACTTCAAAATTCATCACTGCAACACTTTTTCACATACTTGCATACTGATGTATATAAACAATTTACAACTTACAGATCCACATCACAGAATCGCAGAATCACAAAATCACAGAATATTAGAGGTTGGAAGGGACCTCCAAGGATCATTGAATTCAATCCCCCTGCCACAGTAGGATCACCTAGGGTAGTCCACAGGGGAATGCATCCAGGAGGGTTTTGAATGTTTCCAGAGAAGGAGACTCCACAACCTCTCTGGGCAGCCTGTTCCAGTGCTCTGTCACCCTCCCTGTAAAGAAGTTTCTCCTCATGTTGAGGTGAAATCTTCTGTGTTCCAGTTTGCAGCTGTTGCTCCTTGTCATATTGCTGCTGACCAGCCACTTGACCCCTACCCCTCAGATATTTGTACACATCGATCAGGTCTTCTCCTCTCAGTCTTCTCTTCTCCAGAATAAATAGCTCCAGGTTTCTCAGTCTCTCCAGGTTTCTCACAGAGGAGATGCTCAAGCCCCCCAGTCATCCTCGTGTCTCTCAGCTGGACTCTGTCCAGCAGGTCCCTCTCTCTCTTGAACTGGGGAGCCTAAAAATGTCAGTACATATGATAGTCTTTCTATTTGAAGGATGCATATAATATTAATATTTCACTCCTAAATCAGGCTAGGAGTAGGTTGAGACAAATTAAGTATGAAAATTGAGAAGCAGATTAGGAAGATTTTCAAAATTATCATAAAAGCAGCAAGCAATAGTATTTTTTCCCTAAATCAAAGATGCACTGAATCAAACAAAAATTAGGCTAAAGATATTTTTCCCTTAATATTTATATAACACTGAAGTTATTAATATGACCAAAGAGGTAATAAAGAGGCAAGCAATTATTTTTTAAGTGTCCAAGGTAATTACCAAAGGAGAGTTTTCACTGTTTCTCTTATGAGGAGTTTCTGGTTTAAGCTTAGGTTTATGCACATGAAATATTTCTTCTCAGAAGTTACAGTTTTCAAACTGTGAGTCAACAAGTCTCTGAGGAAAAAATGCATAAAATGATTTTTTTTTTTTTAATTTGAGAATTTCATTAGGATTAATTTTATTTCTACACTGTTTATTTCTACACTATTTCTACACTTCACAAATGATATGGTTTGAGGCTGGTACTTTACACTGGTTCTTAATTATAAACAGGAATTGGAGCTTTCTGGAGGTATTCGAGTACAAGGTAACTAAAGTAAGGGGTTTGACACAGAAGACCAATAATAAATAGGTCTATATAATTCCATTGGATTGCTGCTGATGATATAGTTTGCTGCACAAACTATTCTCCCTCCTTTTCTCTTTTTCACTCTGGCTGCTGGTGGTTGGTGCTTTTCCTTGGTTTTGCTGACCCTGGCTGAGAAGGCTACTATAANGTTTATTTCTACACTATTTCTACACTTCACAAATGATATGGTTTGAGGCTGGTACTTTACACTGGTTCTTAATTATAAACAGGAATTGGAGCTTTCTGGAGGTCTTCGAGTACAAGGTAACTAAAGTAAGGGGTTTGACACAGAAGACCAATAATAAATAGGTCTATATAATTCCATTGGATTGCTGCTGATGATATAGTTTGCTGCACAAACTATTCTCCCTCCTTTTCTCTTTTTCACTCTGGCTGCTGGTGGTTGGTGCTTTTCCTTGGTTTTGCTGACCCTGGCNATAATATAATATATATTATATATATATTATTTACCACTTCTTTCTGCTTGTATATAATTAGGTAGTTGGATACATATGAGGACAGGCTACAAGAGTTGGGGCTTTTCAGCCTGAAGAAGAGAAGGCTTCAAGGAGACCTTGTAGTGGCATTCCAATATCTGAAGGGGGCCTACAGGAAGGCTGGGGAGGGACTATTTACAAGGTCTTGCAATGACAGGACAAGGGCCAATGGGTTTAAATTGGAAGAGGGGAGATTTAAAACTGAATGTTAGGAAGAAGTTCTTTACAGTAAGAGTGGTAAGGCACTGGAACAGATTGCCCATGGAGGATGTGGATGCTCCCTCCCTGGAGGTGTTCAAGGCTGGCTTGGACGCGGCCTTGAGTGATCTTTCTAGTGGGAGGTGTCCCTGCCTATGGCAGGGGGTTTGGAACTTTGAGGTCCTTTCCAATCTAAGTCATTCTATGATTCAATATTTTGAATCCTTTGGTCAAAGTCTACCAAGTGAATTGAAGTGAAGTGAAAAAATGAGTTTTGTTTTCTCATTGAACATTAATAGCAGAGAAGTTCACGTGTGCACTTAATATGTCTTAGAAGAAAATTTTACCAATATTCAATGAAATTCTTATCCTTATTTATCAGAAATCTTAGCCACCACGTTTACTTTCTTGTTTAGAATACAACTAAAAATGGTTCTGGACTGTTATTCATAAATAGTTTTTTTAAGATTATGGTTGGATAAGCTATGTTTTGTATGCAAATTGTTATATACAGTGGGAAGATTTGAAAAAAAAAATAAAATCAGGTTTTCACAGTTCCTCTGAATGCTGCAATAAATATAATGTGGTGCCACAGTGGACTGTATGGTCTTCTATAACCAGAAGATGATAAAGTGTAAGACTTTCATTTTTGACAACTGATGATATCTTAGATGAAAAAATGAAAATAAAAAGTGAGAGAAAAGTAACAAGGAAGATATTTGTTTATCAAATCATTGTGCTCCCTTCACTCAAGGTATGATTTGAAACGTTGATATCACGCCATTTGCATAGTTTCTACTGCACAAATCAGAAAGCAGTGGCAAGGCTCTCAAAAAAAAAATAAAAATCAAGCTGAATGAATTGTATATATTCATCAGGTAATCAAGGATGCAGTTTACAGTTGAGGAGAAATGGAAAACAAACATGAAGTCTAAATATTCATTTACCTGCAGAGTTTTACTGCAAATACTCAGGTGCTCTATTGGAGGTTCCTATTTTGTAAGCAAGATCTGAAATCGTTATTATATCTACAGAGGAATGGAGTTTATTTTACTTTTGGGGTGGTGTTTTGTGTTGTTCTTTTTAACATGCTAATTTCATGACAGCTGGTATTGCTGCAAGCCATGCAGTGTTAGGTTCAGTTTAGATAGAAATGAAGAAGTCTGGAGTTTAAGCCTAGCTTTGTTGACAAATAATAGATAGTTCCTATCTCATGAATAGTTTGTCGAAGGTTTAAGCTGAACTTTTGGAGAAGATTCCACATACGATTTGCAATATCTGCTTTTTATCTGGCTGATATCACCTTATTACTGATAATATGGCACAGGAAGGACATGGAAGTGTTGGAGTGGGTCCAGAGGAGGACCATGAAGATGATCAGAGGGCTCCAGCAGCTCTCCTATGAGGACAGGCTGAGCGAGTTGGGGCTCTTCAGCCTGGAGAAGAGAAGGCTTCAAGGAGACCTTATAGTAGCCTTCCAGTATCTGAAGGGGGCCTACAGGAAGGTTGGGGAGGGACTATTTACAAGGTCTTGCAATGACAGGACAAGGGGCAATGGGTTTAAACTGGCAGAGGGAAGATTTAGACTAGATGTCAGGAGGAAGTTCTTTCCAGTGAGGGTGGTGAGGCACTGGCACAGGTTGCCCAGGGAGGTTGTGGCTGCTCCCTCCCTGGAGGTGTTCAAGGCCAGGTTGGACAAGACCTTGAGTAACCTGTGCTAGTGGGAGGTGTCCCTGCCTATGGTAGGGGGTTGGAACTAGCTGATCCTTGAGGTCTCCTTCCAACCTTACCATTCTATGATTCTATGATTCTAATATTGGTAGTTATGGTGTTTTAGTAGTTTGTGGAGCTGAGGTAGATAGAAATATGTCTCAGTTAAGATGTGTGATTGATATCAAAGGGTAGCTGCATGAAGTGTTGCAGGAACCTCAAAAAGTGTCTTTTGGTCAACTGTAGAGACCAGCAGTTCTGCAAGGGGCAAAAAGCTCAGTCCTAGTGTAGAACATACTGAATGGACTTACTAGGGAGGTCTAATGGGTCAATATTTTCCTCTTAGCAGAGCCAAACATGCTTAGTCACTACCCTTTTCCTACATTACCACTGCTTTGAGATCACTTCTGTTGCCCTTCCAAATAGGAATAAAAATAAAGAAATTCAGACTTTGAGAATGTCAAGGTCCCAGTTTGCAAGAATGTCAGAAAAGAGGAGAAATATTAAATTGATTAAATATAATTAATTATTGTGAAATAGTAGTCTGTGTTTTGCCATATAGGAAGAACACATCCAAAAAGTATTTTACAGCAGTGCTGTAAAGACTGATGGTATTTTTAAAACACTCTAACAGGACTGTACTGTTTAAAGCCTTGATATTTGCTGAGTAGGAACAAAGATAGCCTTCTTTCCACTTCAGTGTGTGTTGAACAAGTTTTGAGCATTATCATTTGGCTTTATACTTCAGTCCCTTGCCTGTTCATTCATTTTCATGAAACAATCCCCACAGAGCAGTAGAGAAAAAAAGTGAAATGCAATACTATCTATTCTCAAATGTACATACAGAAAGAAATGGAAATTGTAATTATTCACTGTGTTAAATAACATCCCTTTAATGTCTAACACTTATTTTGAATGTTAGAATCCAATTACCACGTAATAATAAAGACCTTTACAGTACAATATCTTTCAGCACAGGGGGCTTATGTAGCTAGCTTCCATCCATTATTTGCACAGTTCCAATTTATTTAGTACAAGAGTGTAATTAGAGAGAAATATAGGAAAATAGAAAGCAGTTCAATTTTGTCTTAAATGTATACAAACACAGCATTATACAAAAGAGCAAAGAAGAGAGTAGTGACAAAGGGCAAAGCATTTAAACAAAAAAGTACTTTATCTGCAAGAGAATGCAATTGAAGCAGGATTAAGATGGTTGAGTAACTCAGTTATATATGATGCTGTTAAAGACAATCAGAATGAGCACCTGAAATAAATGTCAGTATGATCCAAAATATCCCAAAGGGATATCAGAACTAACACAACTGACAAGTCGGCACGTGTCTGTCCTACAAAACTGATGTTGCTGTAGCTGCTGCTGGAGATAATATCACCCAGGACACAAAAGCTCTTCTCAAACAATGAATAAACATACACTCACACAGACAAAACCATTTAATCCCACGGCTCAGTAAATGAGGTACAAGGTATTTTTTATTTTCTGAACACATCGTGCTCAAGTGAGTGTTGTCCTATGCAAAAGGTAAGAATGTTTGTTTATTGTCCTGGATATGGCTTGTGCAAATGTTGTAAACAGTGCTGTAGTTGTTGATGCTTTTGAATATTAAACTCTGGTCATCTTAGTTTAAAGCACACTTGTAAAACCTGTAGAGGGCAAAATGTGACTCCTGCAGACCTTGCTCAGAGCAGCAAATCTTCCAATCTAGAAAAAAAAAAAGAAACAATTTTAATCTAACAGCACATTATAGAATCATAGAA
>WBNM01036016.1:982-15402 GCA_013399055.1 Ramphastos sulfuratus | reverse complement strand
TTCTGTGATTCTGTGAGATCAGATAAACATAACTGTGTTGAACTGAAGAATCTGGGTGAATATGCTCTGAAGTTTTTTATTCCTCAAGTAGAGAGTACACTTGCTACAGGTTTATGATAAACATTGTGACTTGTTGCAGTCTGTTAGCAGCATCAATACTTTGCCTTCACATCTCTTCTCCTTCATGCCATCAAGGTCACAATTTCATTGGTGATATAAAAAAAAAAAAAAGTTTCCTTTATTTATTACTTGTTTCAATCATATCTTTATCTAGAACTGAGCTCTGTTTAAGATTGGAAAGATGCTCTGTGGCCAGAATAATATTGGACAGAGGCATTGAGTGCACCCTCAGCAAGTTTGCTGATGACACCAAGCTGTGTGGTGCAGCAGACAGGCTGGAGGGCAGGGATGGCATCGAGAGAGGGACCTGGAGAGGCTGCAAAGGTGGCCACAAGCCAACCTCATGAGGTTCAACAAGACCAAGTGCAGGGTCCTGCAGCTGGGTCGAGGCAATGCCAAGCACCAATCCAGGCTGGACAGTGCCTGGCTGGAGAGCAGCCCTGAGGAGAGGGACATGGGGGTGCTGGTGCAGGAGAAGCTCAACATGAGCCAGCAGTGTGCACTTGCAGCCCAGAGAGCAACCAGAGCCTGGGCTGCAGCAGGAGAAGTGTGGTCAGCAGGGTGAGGGAGGTGATTTTCCCCCTCTACTCTGCTTTGGTGAGACCCCACCTGGAGTACTGCATCCAGTGCTGGAGCCCCTGGGACAAGAGGGATGTGGAGATGCTGGAGTGTGTCCAGAGAAGGGCCATGAGGATGCTCAGAGGGCTGGAGCTGCTCTGCTGTGAGGACAGACTGAAAGAGTTGGGGCTGTGCAGTCTGGAGAAGAAGAGGCTCCCAGGTGACCTTCTTGTGGCCTTCCAGTATCTGAAGTGGGCTACAAGAAAGCTGAGGAGGGACTTTTGTAGCCTATCAGGTAGTGACAGNACTCTATGATTCTATGACTCTATGACTCTATTATTCTATGATTCTGTGACTCTATGACTCCATGACTCTATGATTCTATGACTCTATGATTCCATGATTCTATGACTCTATGACTCTATGATTCTATGATTCCATGATTCCATGATTCTATGATTCTATGATTCTATGATTCTAGGACCATAGAATTAGGGCTAAGAATGTTTTGCATTAACCTCATTGAAGCCAGTGAAATTCCTTCTGCTTACATCAGGTGAGAAACCAAACTCTTGCAGCAGGAAAAAGTGACCATGAATAATTGCATTGCTTGTTAAATGGCTGGAGGGCTTACACCCAAACTACCAGAAGAGTGCTAAATCACTGAAACAAGAAAGCACTCCTTGGAGGGGTCTCTCTCTGCTTTAATCTGACAAATAAATCACGCAAGCATAAGCACCTGCCTCCATTTTCAAACTCTGCAGCAACAGAGCAACCAGGAGTATGCTTGGGGAGGGAGGGGGAGTTACAAAACAAACCAAAACCCTTAGTGATTTGTCACTCAGATCTATTCATTTATCCCTAATTACCACAGAACCCATTTGCCTGGTGCTGCTGATACTCGCCTCACAAAGCGCCGCAGAAGGGGTTTATGTAACAGCCTAATAAATGACAATTTCCAAGTGAAATTGGCCCTTTTTTGGTGTTTTTTTTTTTTCTTTTCCTCCTCCTGTAAGCAGGGAAAAAAAAATGCAAATTCAGATAATATATCTGTAGAATGAAGTCACTTCACAGATGTGTTAAATCAAATTAAGAGCACTTTTATAATATTGAGCAAATGGCAGCTGTACAGAATGGCTCATTTGTAAGCCTCATCTATTATAGTTAATTTTGCTGACTTCAAGTACTTAATTTACATTTGTTAAACTAGCTAAATAATGTAGGAGGCAGTGGGAATGGTATGTTTGTTCAGGCTAGAATTTATCCCCAAGCTTAGGATACAAATGTTTTGCCCACTTTGGCATTTCCTTCTTTTCTTGACAGCTTTAGTCAATGAAATGGAGTTGCTGAAAGATTCTTTTAGGGCTGGGATCTGTTTCATAAAGGGTAATCAGATTGTGGTAACAAAATCCCATCAAGGCAACACAGAAGATGCAAGAAAGTGCAAAGTGTTGCAACTGTTTTGGGTCCTGGACCTCAGAAATGAACACAGATTCTTCATCCTGGTGTCTTTGTTTAATAAGGACAAGTGCAGTGTCCTGCATCTGGGGAGGAAGAACAACAGGCACCAGTACAGGTTGGAGGATGCCCTGTTGGAAAGCAGCTCCATGGAGAAAGACCTTGGAGTGCTGGTGGGCAGCAAGTTCTGCATGGGCCAACAATGTGCCCTTGTGATTGAGAGAGCCAGTGGCAGCCTGGGGTGCATCAGGGAAAGTGTGGCCAGCAGGGCTAGGGAGGTTCTTCTCCCATTCTGCCACACCTGCAATACTGTGTCCAGTTTTGGGCTCCCCAGTTTGGGAGAGACAAAGACCTGCTGGAGAGAGTCCAGCAGAGAGCCACCAGGATGATTGGGGGATTTGAGCATCTCCTCTATGGAGAGAGCCTGAGAGCCCTGGGGCTGGTTAGGTTGGAGAAGAGAAGGCTGAGAGGAGATCTGAGCAATGTGTGCAAATATCTGAGGGGGAGGTGTCGAGTGGCTGGGGCCAAGCTCTTGTTGGTGGTCAGCAGCAATAAGCCAAGGAGCCACAGCTACAAACTCCAACAGAAAAGGTTTCAGCTCAACAGGAGGAGAAACTTCTTTAGAGTGAGGGTGGCAGAGCCCTGGAGCAGGTTGCCCAGAGAGGTTGTGGAGTCTCCTTCTCTGGAGACTCCAAACCCACCTGGATGCATTCCTGTGTGAACTACCCTAGGGGATGCTGCCTTGGCAGGGGAGTTGGACTGGATGATCTCTGGAGGTCCCTTCCAACCTCTAAGGTTCTGTGATTCTGTATATCTTGAGGGGCATTAAGAAAAGTGTGTCCAGGATGTCTAGGGAGGTTCTCTTCCTCTACTGTGACAGGAGGTTCTCCTAGCCCTCTACTCTGCCCTGGTAAGACCACATCTGGAATATTGTGGTCAGTTTGGTGCCTTCCAATTTAAGAGGGATAGGGATCTACTGCAGAGACCCCAGCAGAGAGCTATGAGGATGATCAAGGGACTCTATCATCTCTCCTATGAAGACTGAGAGACCTGTGGCTCTTTAGTTTGAGAAGGCTGAGAGAGGATTGTATCCATGTCTAGAAATAGCTGAGGGATAGGTGTTAAGGTGAAGGTGCCAGGCTTTTTTCAGTGGTGCCCCGTGGTAGGAGGAGTCTTTAACTGGTTTGGGGTGGGGTTAAAAAAATTAATTCACATGCACAGCAGTAAAATAGAACTTTTGTAAGGAAGAAAAACTTACAGGGTCAGTATAGGGTATGAGAAAATGTGAGTTCTGAACATTATTTGCATTTTCCTGATTTATTTCACTAGCTCACAGGATGTCAGGGGTTGGAAGGGACCCAAAGAGATCACTGAGTCCAACCCTCCTGCCAGTTTGCAAGTCTTACTTATCAAATCACAGCCTTCCTTGTTACAACTGATTTTCTGAATCCTGTTAAAATCCTTACAGTGCACCTAGGCTGTCATGGATCCTGCCTGGACCTTGTGAGGACATCCTGAATATAAACAGAAAACAACACCACTGCTGATGTTGACAAACCTATACCTGAAGTTACACCAGAAAGTTTGCAGTGGCCCAGTTAATGTTCTCCTTGACTTCAAAATGCTCCTGTTAGTGACATGAGTGTTCTGTGTACCTTTGTTGATGCATCAACCAGTGAGGCAGTACAAATTGTGACAAACTTTTTTGTCTCTTGAGAACATCAGAGCTATGTGGTGATTTTTTTTTCCTAAAGCTTAGTCACCTGCTTGTCTCATCTTTGATGCCACCAAGAGTACCCCACTGCCTTTGAACAACCCTGATGCTGCCATAAGTAGTTTTAAGTCTAGAATAAGAGGGAGAAAAGGTAATTGGTGATTTCATAACACATTTTCAGCTGTTAGTTTGAAGGACAGTACAGAAGACCAACTCCACTAAAAGCTGAATTTAAGCAGCACTCAGGATTCTGAATATTCTTTCTGCTGGAGTTTGCTACCCACTGAAAAGAAAAGCAGTCAGGAATACACACATAGGAGGAAGCTGAACAAAGAAAGAGAGTAGAACAGAAGACAGAGGAAGATAATGTGATATCTCCAAGTGTTGATGACATCCTTTTACAAAAATGCATCTGCATTCTGTATTTTGATTCATCTATTGTGAAAAACAATCCCCTGGAAGCTGCATGCTATAAAAAGTGTAGGAATGCTCATTTTGGGTGGCAGTGAGAAATAGAGGAGAAAAGATAATACCTCAGACAAAGAAGAGTGACATAGCTTCAATATTTGTATTAAATAAGGAAAACTGATGTCATCTAACATACAAAAAGGGTGGTTAAATCCCCACCAAAAGAAGTAATATGTGGTAATCAGAATTGCAATCTATGTCAAAACAGTTCTGCCAGGGTAAACCCCACCTAATGGTTTTCTTGTCTTTATCATAATTGTATCATCAAATGTTTTCACATAAAAGTTGCCCTTTTTGTTTATTAGGTACAGTATTTTTTTTATAGCCACACTTTGCCTTATGAATAGCAATAAGCTATGNGCTCCAACATTTCCATGTCCTTCCTGTGCTGGGGGCTCCAGAACTGCACACAGGACTCCAGATGGAGTCTGTCCATCAGCTCTGAGGTAACTGCAATATTTTTAGGGTCAGTGCTTTGTGTTTTAAGAAGGAAGCTGACCTATTCTTAACCTTTAGTAAGTGTTAGGTATTCTCATTGTTTCTGCCAAGAAAGCTGTGGCAGTCTGTGAATGCTTACAAGATTTTTCCAGCCAAAAGTAGATTGGTAGCACTTAAGCTTTTTTTTGCTTCTTTTTTTTTTTTTTTTAATTTTTAGAAGGAATTAACCTTTATTTTGGTTCTGCATGGTATAGAAAGGAAGGGGGGGGAAAAAGTAGAGTTGAAAAGGCAAAGAGAAGGGGGTGAGGAAACCAAAGCCCAGAACTCCATGCAGCTTTGAAAAGAAACATTCTTTTGCTGGTTACTGTAGTGTGCACAGAAAGCTTACAAGATGAGTTGTGGCTCTTACAGAAACACAGCAGGTTTTCTCTTCTTTCCTACTTCCTCCCTTGCTGCTTCTTGTATTGAAGGAAGAGATGTGTGAGGTCTGCAGACTGTTGCAACAAGCTGTCTTCAAAGGCTAAGGAAGAATGAAATGGGAATGGATATTGAAGGATGAAACTCTTTGGGGTAGTGCAAGTAAATAGCAGCATAGGGAGACATTACTGGAGAATCTGGAGATGAAGGACAGAATGGAACATCTCTCTTACAAAGAGAAACTGAGGGAGCTGGGGCTGTGCTGCTGGGAGAAGAAGAGACTGAGAAGTGACCTTAGCAATGGTTATCAATATGTGTAGGGTGAGTGCCAAGAACAGGGAGCCAGGCTCTGCTGGGTGATACCCAATGACAGGACAAGGGGCAATGGGTGGAAGATGAGGCACAGGAAGTTTCATTTAAACATGAGAAGGAATTTTTTTTTTTCTGTTGTGAGGGTGACAGAATCCTGAAACAGGCTACCCTAGGGGGTTGTGGAGTCTTCTTTTCTGGAGATACTCAAAACCCACCTGGATGAATTTTTGTGTGATCTGCTCTACGTGATCCTGCTGTGGCAGGGGGGTTGGACTGGATGAGGTTTTGAGGTCTCTTCCAGCCCCTCACATTCTATGATTCCATGATTCCATGATTCTATGATTCTATGATTCCATGATTCTATGATTCTGTGATTCCATGATTCCATGACTCCATGATTCTATGATTCTATGATTCTGTGATTCCATGATTCCATGACTCCATGATTCTATGACTCCATGATTCTATGAAAAGACAGCTGCTTCAGAGAGACAAAAAAGAAGTGGAACACGAATCATAGAATGGTAAGGTTGGAAGGGACCTCAAGGATCATCTAGTTCCAACCCCCTGCCATAGGCAGGGACACCTCCCACTAGCACAGGTCACTCAAGGCCTCATCCAACCTGGCCTTGAACACCTCCAGGGAGGGAGCAGCCACAACCTCCCTGGGCAACCTCTGCCAGTGTCTCACCACCCTCACTGCAAAGAACTTCTTCCTAACATCCAGTTTCAATCTCCCCTCTGCCAGTGCAAACCCATTGCCCCTTGTCCTGTCATTGCAAGACCTGGTCAATAGTCCCTCCCCAGCCTTCCTGTAGCCCCCTTCAGATACTGGATCATTCCAGACATAGTGCACGAAAGAATATTGGGAGAAAAAGCAGAGAATGCAGGTCAGCCTAAATTTCAGTGCATCACTCAGAGGCATACACAAGATTCCTTGCTCCTCTGAACTCAGAAATTTAAGTAGTTAACTGGAAATTGAGAGGGAAATACTTCATGTTTTAATGCTGCTGAGGTGGGCTGGGCAGGGAATGTTACACATAGCTACACCAGGTCCATGTTTCTTAATGGCAACTGAAATGTTTGTGGGCTGCAATTTGAGAAGTATGATCAGGTGCTTGTTCACAGGTACTTGCTCTAGAAGTCTTCAGTAAACACCTTTTTTCACCAAGGATCTTGTGCATCCAGAAGCCAGCATTGTGTAGTCTTCAGAGCTGAACTGGCAGGAACAGGATCCCTCACAAACATCACAAGGAGCAAGGTGGCTCTCCAGCTGCTCATAGCTACTTGTTTCCTTCTGTAAGCATATGCTCAAAACAGGGGGTGCTAAATATTCACCTAGATTGGCATGAGTGAATTCCTGATTGGCTTCCTGAATGGAGAAAAGAATACCTAAGAGGGGAATTAATAAAGGAAAATACTATGAATGTGTACCTGTACTAGTGGGAGGTGTCCCTGCCTATGGCAGGGGGTTGGAACTAGATGATCCTTGATGTCTCTTCCAATTTTATCATTCTATGATTCTATGAAAAATCAAATTTCAGGATACTGTTTTTACAGTAAAAGAAGAAAAAGAAGAAAATTAATTAATAAACCCAAGCTTTTGCATTATTTTCTTGGGATTTAGTAATTGGTTTTGGTTCTTGTTTGCTCCACTCTCCATATTTAGTTGTAATTTAGTTCAAGGGAGGTCTAAATTTAGTTATGATTAGGGATTTTATGTGACTAAATGAAGTAAATTGAAAAAAAAAGAAAAACAGAAAAAGGAAAAGAGTTGGTCTAATTAATTGTGTTTGAATAGTATTTGGTTTATATGATCACTGTTGATTCTGTGCTGTTAAATGTTTTATGGCTCAGGATCATGTATTATTAACCATGTTGCAATCACTGTGAGGTGCATTGCTACTCAAACAGAGATGCTAACTCCAGTGCTGTAATTTTCGTGTCTGGAAGAATTAGTGAAGGCTTCAGTAATATTTGTGAGTGCAAACAGATTGCAAACAAAAGCAAGGCATAATTTAAACAAGTAATTCTCCTCTATTCCAGGTCTTTTAAGTAAAGCTGTGCAGTTCACAATCAGCAGAAGGTGGAATCTGATTACAGCTTAGGTGTTCTGGAAATGACTGAGTTATGTTTCTTGTTTTCAAGAGCTGAAAACTCCATAAACACCACGGAGAGCAAAAGGAGAAGCAGAGAACTAATTTCAGAGTGACTGAGGTGTGTTTCTTGCTTTCAAGATCTGAAAACTCCATAAACAGCATGGAGAGCAAAAGGAGAAGCTAAGAACTAATTTCAGAGTGACTGAGGTATGTTTCTTGCAATCAAGAGCTGAAAACTCCATAAACACTATGGAGAGCAAAAGAAGCAAAGAACAAATTTCAGAGAGACTGAGGTATGTTTCTTGTTTCCAAGAGTTGAACTCATAAGCACTATGGGGAGCAAAAGGAGAAGCAAAGGACTAATTTTAGAGTGACTGAGGTATGTTTCTTGTTTCCAAGAGTTGAACTCATAAGCACTATGGGGAGCAAAAGGAGAAGCAAAGGACTAATTTCAGAGTGACTGAGGTATGTTTCTTGCTTTCAAGAGCTGAAAACTCCATAAACACTATGGAGAGCAAAAGAAGCAAAGAACAAATTTCAGAGAGACTGAGGTATGTTTCTTGCTTTCAAGAGCTGAAAACTCCATAAACACTATGGAGAGCAAAAGAAGCAAAGAACAAATTTCAGAGAGACTGAGGTATGTTTCTTGCTTTCAAGAGCTGAAAACTCCATAAACACTATGGAGAGCAAAAGAAGCAAAGAACAAATTTCAGAGAGACTGAGGTATGTTTCTTGTTTTCAAGATGTGCTGGGTTAGGAACTTCCTCCCCACGCCCCCACTATTTAAATTTACCAGACTAGCTCAGACAGCTTGGAAGTAAGATGAAGCTACATTTACAGCTAAATTTGCAGGCATATATACACAATATTTGCAAGTATTTAGAATTATATATAAATTAGAAATCATACAGCAATCCAAACTCCCTCCCAGATGAAGAAAACTGCCCAGAAGGGGCTCAAAGCTGCCCTCTCTACCCTCTCTTTCTTTCTCTACTTTCCCAGGCAGGCAAACAAAAACAACCTGCAAAGTTTGTGTTGTTATTTCTTAGTGGAGAGAGATCAGAGCAAAGGAGAAGCAAAAGGAAGCAGTGTCCTGGAACAAAGAGGGACAAATTGTTTACTTCTTGGCTTTTTATCCCTTTCAGCAAACCAGTGAAGGATTATTTTCATTTTTACAACCAATGACCTAATTTCTCTCATCGAAATATTCCAATTAGCCTCAAACCAGCACACAAGAGCTGAACTCATAAACACTATGGAGAACAAAAGGAGAAGCAAAGATCTAATTTCAGAGTGACTGAAGCATGTTTGTTGTTTGCAAGAGCTGAACTCGTACACACCATGGAAAGCAAAAGAAGCAAAGAACAAATTTCAGAGTGACTGAGATATGTTTCTTGTTTGCAAGAGCTGAACTCATAAACACTATGGAGAACAAAAGGAGAAGCAAAGATCTAATTTCAGAGTGACTGAGGTATGTTTCTTGTTTGCAAGAGCTGAAAACTCCGTAAACACCATGGAGAGCAAAAGGAGAAGCAAAGAACTAATTTCAGACTGACTGAGGTATGTTTCTTGTTTTCAAGAGCTGAACTCATCAACACCATGCAAAAGGAGACGCAAAGAACTAATTTCAGAGCTGTCCCTTCTTTCAGTGTCTAGAGGAGCTCTTGTTTTCCACAATGTGTGAAAAAACTGAATCAGGTCTGTGTATCAAGACCATAAAATAGACATGCATCTCAATTGCTTTATTGGATCTGGCAGGGAAAGAGTTCACTTTCTTCATAGCACCCCATATGGTGCTGTGTTTTGCTTTATGATGAAAACACTGTTGAAAACACAGCAGTGGTTTTGGCTGTTACTGAGCAGTGCTTGTATAGCAGCAGGGCCATAGAATCATTTTGTTTGTAAGAGACATCTGAGATCATCAAGTCCAACCATTATCCACTACCAAATCACCACTGAACTGTGCTTCTCAGCACCACACCTACAAGTCTTTTAAATCTCTTTGGGGATAGTGACTTCACTCCTGCTCTGGGCAGTTGTGACCTGTCCCAGTGTTTAAGAGCCCTCTTAGTGAATTATTTCCAAATACCCAACCCAACCCTCCCCTGTCACCACTTGAAGAGGTTTCCTCTTCCTGACATCAACCTTGCAACAAACCTCCTTTCGAGTCGTTGTAGAAGTCTGCCTTGAGACTCCTTTTCTCCAAGATAAACAACCTCAGTTCTTTCAGCTCCTCCTAAGACTTGGTGCTGGCTGATTGGAATATTCTAATGAGAGAAATCAGATCATTGGTTGCAAAAAAAAAATAAAAAATTATGAAATCTGTATCATTCATTGGTTTCCTAAAGGCATAAAAAGTCAAAATGTAAACAATTTGCTCTTTTGCCTTCTTCACTCCTAAGCATTGGATCCATTCACTTCTCCTTTGCCCTGCTCTAATCTCTTCACTAACCTTGACTAACCAAAGTAAACTTTGATGATTGTTTTCTCTCTAAGAGAGAGAAAGAGAGGATGGCTTTGATCCCCTTTGGGGCAGTTTCTTTGTCTGGGAGGGAATTTGGATTTCTGTATTATTCCTAATTTGTATATGACTGTAAATACTTGCAAATATATTGTGTCTATATGCTTGGAAATTTAGCTTTGCTGTAAATAGAGCTTTAGCTTACTTCCAAACTGGTTTGGTAAATTCCAATAGGGGAGTGGGGGATGGAAGTTTCTCTGTAAATAGAGCTTTAGCTTACTTCCAAGCTGGTTTGGTAAATTCCAATAGTGTGTGTGTGGGAAGTTTCTCAACCCACTAGACTTGTGTTCTGGATCCTTCACCACTTCATTGCTCTGCTTTGGACATCCTCCAGCACCTCAGTGTCCTTCTTGTAGTGACTGGCCTCAAAGCTCAACACAGTGCCAAGTAGAGTGGGACAATCCCTTCCTTGGTCTTGCTGGCCACGATATTCCTGATACAGGCCAGGATGCTGTTGGCCTTCTTGGCTACCTGGGCTCATGTTGGCTCATATGCAACCAGCTGTCAGCCAACACCCCCAGGTCCTTTCTCTGCCAAGCAGCTTTGCAGCCACTCTGCCCCAAGCCTGTAGCATTACATGGAGTTGTTGTGATCCAAAAGCAGGACCTGGCAGTTGAATCTGATACCATTGTCTCATAAATCTGTGTTTTGGAAAGTTGCATAAAGCTGTGTGCTGGCCTTGGCTCACAGACTATTGTAGTGATACTTTTGGCCACAGCACTTAGAAATCATAGAATCATAGAATGGTAAGGTTGGAAGGGACCTCAAGGATCATCTAGTTCCAACCCCCTGCCATAGGCAGGGACACCTCCCACTGGTACAGGTCACTCAAGGCCTCATCCAACCTGGCCTTGAACACCTCCAGGGAGGGAGCAGCCACAACCTCCTTGTGGCTGGACTTGGTGGTCCTGAAGGTCTTTTCCAACCAGAATGTTTCTGTGATTCTGTGAACTCAAGTATGAGATATCTCTCTCCTACCTGTCTGTGCATACTGTCACGAACTCACAAATAATTTGGATGATTGTCTGAAATTTACCTTTACCTTGGTCTCTTCTACAGTGTTTATTTGTTTCTGGCATTTGCAACCTTTTTGGCATGACTCCTTGATGTGGAGCTTATTATTCGAAGTCAGACATGGGCAAGTTAAAACAAAAGGACTTGCTCCCTATTTATTTTTGTATCAGTGTGGTTAGCTGCATCATTCTTGTTCTGTTATTTAAAGGTAGTGACTATGGCAATTTAAGATTACTTTGAAGCAAATCTAACACTATTTTGAAGTGATGTGGAGTCAGAGTTCCAAGTTAGCCATGGGCCTGCATGTTTCATACACGTTGAAGCCTGCCAAGTCCTGTACAACTGATGAGTGAAACTTGTGCTTCTCATTTCTGCTCTGCAACAGCAGTCTTAACTTTTCACACATCTACAGAGCCAGCAGCTCATCTCCTCATTTAAACTGTGCCTACCAAACAAAATTAGATAGATGCTCTCATACTGTGTAGTACGTAGTGTGAGATGCCACAAATGAGTTCTGTCACAGGGGATTTTTCCTGGTAAGTATGTAAATCACAGAATTACAGAATTAACTAGGTTGGAAAAGACCTCTGAGATCATCAAGTCAAACATATTACACAACATGCTAAAGCTTCTCCTTTATCATAGAATCATAGCATCATAGAATTATAGAATTATAGAACGGTTTAGGTTGGAAGGGACCTCAAAATTCATCCAGTTCCAATCCCCTGCCATAGGCAGGGACACCTCCCACTAGTACAGGTCACTCAAGGCCTCGGCCAACCTGGCCTTGAAGACCTCCAGGGAGGTTGTGGAGCACAGAACCACAGAATTACATCAGGGACAGTTAATTAGGGACAGATAATTAAGTCAAGCCTACCAACCTTCAGTTTCCACTTGCCAGATCCAAGGCAAAGTAATCCTCTCACATAATTTCTTAGTTATGGAATCATAGAATGGTTAGGTTGGAAGGGACCTCAAAGCTCTTCCATTTCCAATTCCCTGCCATAGGGGGTCCCACTAGCACAGGCCACTCAAGGCCTCATCCAGCCTGGCCTTGAACACCTCCAGGGAGGGAGCAACCACAACCTCCCTGGGAAACCTGTGCCAGTGTCTCACCACCCTCACTGGAAAGAACTTCCTCCTAACATCCAGTTTCAATCTCCCCTCTGCCACTTTAAACCCATTCCTCCTTGTCCTGTCATTGCAAGACTTTATAAATACTCCCTTGCCAGTCCTTCTCTAGCCAAATTCAGATACTGGAAGGCTACTCTAAGGTCTCCTGGAAGCCTTCTCTTCTCCAGGCTGAAGAGCCCCAACTCTCTCAGTCTGCCCTCATAGCAGAGCTGCTGCAACTCTCTCAGCATCTTCTTGGCCTCCTCTGGACCCACTCCAAGACTTCCATGTCCTTTTTGCTGGGGGCTCCAGAACTGCACACAGGACTCCAGATGGGGTCTGAGGAGAGCAGAGCAAAGGGGCACAATCCCCTCCCTTGCCCTGCTGCCCACACTGCTCTTGCTGCAGCCCAGCACTCAATTGCTGTCTGGGCTGCACTCACACTGCAGGCTCATGTTGAGCTTTTCTTTAACAAAGACCCCCAGAGCCTTTTCCTCAGGGCTGCTCTCAGCCATTTACCACCCAGCCTGGAGTTGTGCTTGGGATCTACTCTGCCTTAAAAAAAAACAAACAAAAAACCAAACTATATATATATATATATTAAGTGGATGTATGGATGGATGGTTAAGTAGTAACACTTTCTAAGGTTGTTTTGTAAGATGTTCTCTTATTTCTATCCCTTGTTACCTGACTCAAGATTAGTTGCTTATGTCTCACAGTGTCAATAAGTGGATGGATCCTTTCAGCTGCTCTTTTTTTGTTTGAACACTTGCTTAGGAAATACTCAACCTTTATGACCTTTCCTAGTACTGGACCATTTCTATTTTCCTTACTTGCTTGAAACCATTTCTATTTTCCTTGCTTGAAACATTTTGTCGCTGGTCAAAGCAGAAAAAACAATAAACAGTTCATGCTCCTGAGATGTCAGATACAGTGAAGTGTTAGCTGAAAGGAATGGCTTACATGTTTGATCTTTTATAACTGAAGTATCTAGTATGATGTTATCTTACATGTCTTTTGCACTTCCTTTGAGGAAATCTGTGGAGAGCAAAAAAATTGTAGTGAATGTTACTTGCAATGCTTAATAATCCCTACAGGTGTTTAGATCCTGCAAAACAAAAAACCAAACCAAGTGCAGTGTAAAGATTTCAGACTAGGATTTTTTTTTTTCTCCAGAAGATCTAACAAAAACATCATGTTGAGAATAAGAAAAATATGTAATTCATTGTCAGAACAGCTTTTTGCTTTAGTTCTTCGAATGAGAAAGCCCTGAAGGCAAAATAAGAATTGCTCCCAAACTCTCCTGAATGATATCTTGAGTTCTGTTAAATGTGAAGCAGTTCAAGTATGGATCTGCCCCATGGTTAAGTAATAAGTTGATTTAGTAGTGCTTATTAATTTAGGAACTATAAGTTTCCCAAAAGCCTCTGCAAGGGTTCTCAGAAAGAAATAACCTGTAAGAGCTAATAGTGTTCAACACTAAAAGGTACATTAATGCTATCAGATGGAAGCTTCCTTTAAAATAGCTTCCAGTGTGTATTAACATTGAAGAAGTTTTTAAAACCATAAATGAAGCTTTCATTTCAATAGATGAAAATCCTTCAAGATGTGATTTGAAAGGCATCCTACAGCAAGGCTGCAGGGGGAATTTTCATCAGGGTGTCTAGCAATAGGACAAGGGGGAAAGGCTGGAAGCTGAGGAAATTTAGATTGGAAGAGTAATTTAGATTGGAAGAGTAATTTAGATAGTAATTTAGAGTAATTTAGAACTCTAGTTCTTCAGTAAAAGGATGTGTCTCTCGTGTCCAGAGAAGGGCAAGGAGGCTGGTGAGAGGCCTCGAGCACAAGCCCTGTGAGGAGAGGCTGAGGGAGCTGGGATTGTTTAGCTTGGTGAAGAGGAGGCTCAGGGGAGACCTTATTGCTGTCTACAACTACCTGAAGGGTGGTTGTGGCCAGCAGGAGGTTGCCTTCTTCTCTCAGGCAACCAGCACCAGAACAAGAGGACACAGTTTCAAGCTGTGCCCGGGGAAGTTTAGGCTGGAGGTGAGGAGAAAGTTCTTCACTGAGAGAGTCATTCCCCACTGGAATGGGCTGCCCAGGGAGGTGGTGGAGTCACCGTCCCTGGAGGTGTTCAAGGCAGGTTTGGACGTGGCACTTGGTGCCATGGTCTAGTCTTGAGGTCTGTGGT